>SJYV01035427.1:683112-706216 GCA_006410875.1 Neotragus pygmaeus
GGGGGGGGAGGGGGGTTTCTCTTCTGAGCTCCAGGTGCTGCCAGTGATGCCAAAGTCTGGCAACCGAGGGGAGAAGAGGTTCCCAGGCGAGTTAGACTCCGGAGGCTTCCGGCCGTCAAATGACTCCAATCCTAGGCTGGGGACCCCAGGGAATTCATGCACGCCCCAGTGTCTGGACTGTTCCTTGCGGAGACTAAACTGATTGCCTAGGGAGCTAGGCGGAGGCGGGAAAAGAGGGCATCTTCGGCGGGACGGGCCTCCGAGGGTCAGGGTCGGGAAGACCGGCTGGAGGGCGGGGCGGAGGAGGAATAGGGTTGCGGGAGAGCCGGGCAGATCGGCTGGGGGCGTGGCGGGGAGCGGCCAGAGGCCCGGCGCGGGAGAGGGCGTCCCGTCAGGGGTCGGACGCGGAGGCAGAGACGGGCACTGCAGGGCGGGGCGAGGAGGGGCGGCCGTCTCGACCCTCCCTGGTGGGGCCCCGCGGCCTGGGAGCCCGAGCGGGCCGAGCCGCCACCGCGGCCGGAGCAGTCCCCTAGCCAGACCCGGCGAGACGCGAGCGGCGGGAGGGAGGCGGCGGCGCGCCCGGCCCCGCCCGCCGGCCCGAGCGTCGGACGCGGCCGCGAGCCGAGCCATGGTGAGTCCCGCGTCGCCACCCGGTGTCCCCTCCGCTTTCGCGCCATCCTCTGCGGATCGCCAGCCCCTAGCTGGGTGCCTCCTGCTCCAGCTTGGAACTCTTGAGCGCTCCTGGGACTCTGCTTCCTCCCATCCCCCGCTTCTTTTCTTTGATCTGCCTGTCTGCCCCACTGACTCCGACCCCACTGGGTACTGCCCTCACTCCTTTCTTCCCCTCTTCTTCGCGCCCTCCCCCAACCTCCCTTAGGTCTCTCCCCCTACCTCCCCTCGCCCTCCTCTGTCCTGACTTCTGCTTTCCTTTGCAGGATCTTCCCTCCCCCTCCCGGTCCCAACTCCTTACCCGCGGGAGACCCCTGCGGGTTCGTGCTGCAGCGGCCCTGGAGGGGGGCCCGGCCTCGGGTCATGAGAAACGACCTGCCTGGAACCACCATTTTCCATCCCGGGCCCCACCCCGGGCCCACCCATCCGGCCCTGGGGGACCGGCCACAGCTGCGGCTGGGTTGGGGCCAGGGACCTCGTCAAAAAGGGAAATTCCCGTGAAGAAAGAGATGCTGCCTCAGAGTAGTGGACAGAGTGGGGAGGGGGCCCACAGTGCCAGGGGGCGTAACGATGCCAGAGCCGACCCGAGATGCGATGGGGGGAGGAGAGCCCCGGAGCTCCCGCTGCAGGGAAGCGAAGCACTGTCTCGGAGCATTCCCGCTGCAGCGGGTTGGGGACCCTGGCCGCAGCAACTCGAGGGCACAGGAAGCAGGCGCTGCTAGGGGACGGCCGTGCCTATAGGAGTGGACACGGTCCTGTGAACTTTCACTCCAACACTCTCTAAAGAGTCATTGCAGGTGTGGGCACTGCCAGGGAGAGCGCCCACTGCGGAGTAATGAGGGGGTGCACGGCCATAGGGGCGCTCACAGCACGATGTGGAGGAGGGGGAGAGGCCCTGCCAGGGGGCGCTCACAGCAGGGAGTGGAGGAGGGGCAGGAGCACCACCGGGGTTGTTCCTCTGCCGAAGGAAGGGCAGCCCCTGGCAGGGAGACTGGAACAAGAAGAAAGAGGAACTGGGCCAGGGAGCGCTGACTCAGTCTCTCTGCTCTCCTGTTCGGTCCGGGCCGGCTGGAGGCCGGGTCGCTGAGCTCCTGCCCGCCCTTTCCCACCCCAGACCCCTCCTNTTTCTGTTTATTAATAATATTGAGCATTGTTTCATGTGCCTGTTGGCCATGAAACAATGTTTGTATGTCTTCTTTGGAAAAATGTTTATTCAGATCCTCTGCCCATTTTTATAATTGGGTTGCTTGCTTTTTTGATATTGAGTTGTATGAGTTTTTCATATATTTTGGATATTAATCCCTTATAGGATATATTATTTGCAAATATCTTCTCCCCTTTTTTCATTTTGTTGATGGTTTCCTTCGCTGCACAAAGGTGATGTAGTTTGATGTAATCCCGTTTGTTTATTTTTGCTTTTGTTTCCCTTCCCTAAAGAGACGTATCCAAAAAAATAACACTAAGATGTCAAGAAGCATATTGCTTATATTTTCTTCTAGAAGTTTTGTTATTTCAGGATTTACATTCAAGTGTTTAATTGATTTAGAATTTATCTTGTGCATGGTGTGAAAGGGTAGTCCAGTTTGATGATTTTGCAGGTAGCTGTCCAGTACTCCCAACACCATTTATTGCAGAGACTGTCTTTTTCCATTGTACATTCTTGCCTCATTTGTCATAGATTAATTGGCCATATGTGTGTAGATTCATTTCTGGGTTCTCCATTCTGTTCCATTGATCTGTGTGTCTATTTCTGTGACAGTATCATACTATTTTGATTACTGTAACTTTGTAGCTACAGTTTGAAATCAAGGAGCATGCTACCTCCAACATTGTTCTTTCTCAAGGTTGTTTTGGTTATCCAGAGTCTTTTGTATTTTCATATAAATTTTTGAATTATTTTTTCTGGTTCTGTGAAAAATGCCATTGATATGTTGATAGGGATTGCCTTGAATTTGTAGATTGTCTTGGGTAGTGTGGACAGGTTAACAATATTAATTCCACCAATCCATGAGCATGGTATATCTTTCGATCTGTTTGTGTCATCTTCAGTTTCTTTCATCAATGTGTTATACCAAGTACAAATCTTTTACCCCCTTCGTTAGATTTATTCCTAGGCATTTTATTTGTTTTGATATTATTATAAGTGCACTTGTTTTCTTCATTTCTCTTTCTCATAGTTCATTGTTAGTGTATAAAAATGCAACCAATTTCTATATGTTAATTCAGTATCCAGCAATTTTATTGGATTCCTTGGTGAGTTACAGTAGTTTTTTGGTGGCTTCTCTAGAGTTTTCTATGTATAGCATCATATGATCTGCAAACAGTGACCATTTTACTTCTTCCTTTTCGGTTTGGATGCATTTTTATTTCTTTTTCTTCTCTGATTGCTGTGGCTAGGATTTCCAAAACTATGTTGAATAAAACTGGTGTGAATGGATATCCCTATCTTGTTCCTCATCTTAGAAGAAATGCTTTCAGCTTTTCATCATTGAGTATGATGTTAGTTGTGGGTTTGTCATAAATGGCCTTTATGATGTTGAGGTGTTTCCCTCTTTACCCATTTTACTGAGAGTTTTTTTTTTTATTGTAAGTGGATACTGAGTTTTGTGAAAATGTTTTTCCACATCTATCAAGATGATCATGTGGTATTTAGCCTTTATTTTGTCAATGTGGTGTTTCATGTTGATTAATTTGCAGATGTTGAACCATCCTTGCATGTCTTGAATAAATCCCACTTAATTATGATGCATGGTCCTTTTAATGTATTGTTGGATTTTGTTGGTTTACTAATGTTGTGTTGAGTAGTTTTGCATCTGTGTTCATTAGTAATATTGGCCTATAATCTTCTCTCTTTGTNATCCTTGCATGTCTTGAATAAATCCCACTTAATTATGATGCATGGTCCTTTTAATGTATTGTTGGATTTTGTTGGTTTACTAATGTTGTGTTGAGTAGTTTTGCATCTGTGTTCATTAGTAATATTGGCCTATAATCTTCTCTTTTTGTGATTCTTAACATGACATTGAATAACATCATTTTTGGTGGAAGATAAAGTAGAAACAAGCATGCAGAATGTCACTGGGGTTCTAGAAAGAGCTGACTCAGAGGGGCTGATTCTGGTTCCATGTGACCTGAACAAGTTACTTACTTCTGGAGATGGTGCCTTCCTGTACCTGCTCCCTGCACCAACATTCCAGCCTCAAGATTTTTGCCCACAAAGTACACCAATTGGGACATCTCTAATTTTATGAATCTGAATGCTGTTTTCAAGAAAAGAGGTCTGAACATGATCTGAGCAGAGCATTAAAGGGGGTCTGTAACATGGTCTCTCAAAGGGGAAGTGCATCTGAATAGGCAGAGAGGTGGGTTTTATAGTGTGAAGAGGCAGTGCAGATGAGGGAAAGGAGATTCACGTTTACTAAGCTGTAAAATGTGTCAGCCCTATGCTAACTGCTTATGTAGGGTCATCTCTTTAAACCTTTAAATCTGGTACGTCTTTACAGTTGAAAACACTGAGGTTCAGGGAATTTTCTGGA
The DNA here is from genome assembly GCA_006410875.1 of Neotragus pygmaeus. NCBI lineage: Eukaryota > Metazoa > Chordata > Mammalia > Artiodactyla > Bovidae > Neotragus > Neotragus pygmaeus. The sequence continues at coordinate 687,318 of SJYV01035427.1, forward strand.
CCTGCCTAAAATCATATAGTTAGTAAGCAACAACCTACTTAATAACTGAATCCAGCATTGCCTCATAAAAGTCTCTAGGGTTGCCCCACCTCCACCCCCAGGCTTAGGCCCCTTATCCTAGATTCTGTCCCTGGACTCCATCCCCGTGTATTTGTTTCAGCAAGTGGCAAGGCTGTGCCGCCTGTGCCGAGGTGTGCTGGGCTCTATACGGCAAGCCATTGAGGAACTAGAGAGACCAGCAGAGCCAGAGGGAGAGGTATGAAATGAGACGAGACAAAAGGGCATGAGGTGGAGGTGGGGATGGGGCTGAGCTGAGCTGAGGGCCTTCTGGTGGAACCCTGTCAATTTCTCCCTGCCCGCCAGGAGGTAGTAGGAATGCCTGAGCCCCTGCAGAAGGTACTGGCAGATCCCCGGCTGACAGAGCTGCAGAGGGACGGAGGAGCCATCCTGATGAAGCTGCGCTCCACCCACAGCAGCAAGTACGAGGGATGCGTGCACGGGGGCAGGTGGACACGCGTGATGGAGACACAGCAGAGAACTGCCAGTTCACCTTAGCTGCCAGAAAATTCTTACTAAGCATGTTATCTGGACAGGATATCGTGCTTCTCCATTTACAACCCTCAGAACATCCCTGGGTGCTAGTCATGATTATAAATGGACATTTGGAGGATAAGAAATGTTTAATGTCTTGGCCAAGGTCAGTCAGTAAATGGAAGAGTCAGGATTCAGATACAGGCCCATCTGCTGACCTAGGATGCTGTGTCACCCCTCACGTTGGAATGCAAGGATGCGATGGGGTTGGAGGGGAGCTTGACAAGGGCAGAGGTTAATTCTGCCCCTCTTCCTCCCCAGGCTGGAAGGCCCAGGTCCAGCTGTGCTGTATCAAGAGGTAGATGAAGCCATTCACCAGCTCGTGCGCCTCTCCAATCTGCACGTGCAGCGGCAGGAGCAGCGGCAACGCTTGCACCGACTGCAGCAGGTGAGCGAGCACCCCCTCCCCCATGCCTCTTTCCACCTGAGCGCCTGGCCTCCAGCAACGCTTTTCCCACTGATACTTACAGTTGATGGTGTTCTAACCTGGCTTGAACAACCCTCCCTCCCTCCTCATCTCCTTGGAAGTTGATTATGGTCAGTAAAAGAGGGAGGTAGCATTTCAGCACCAGCAAGGAAGAGAAGCCAGATCTCCGCTTCCCACTGTTGATATTTGATCAAGGATCCTTAGAAATTGTGAGATGCTCGGGTACCCTCGGGGACTGTAGGAAGAGTCTATTGATTCTGAGAGCCTACCTCCTTAGCTCAGAAATAACATATGTCCATTGACACCAGCTCTGTCCACCCCTTAGGCAATATCATCCCCAAACTTGAGGCTGGAAAGGTCCCACCTCCCTCCACCTTAGAAGGAGAGGATGATGGAAGCTGCTAAATGCCTTGGAAACTGAAGTCTCTTTATGAGAAAGATTCGGGGATAAGGCTTGTTTTTTTGAACCTTAATTCTTTTCTCCTGAGGTTAAGAGCTCCACAGAGATTTGCTCTCCACTCTACCTTGTAGGGTAAAGGGAGCTTTGAAATCTGATTGCTCCTTCATAACTCCTGCTTGTGCTGAGTGATCACCTCACGGACTGCATGTGGCCTCAGGGGAAGGGTCATCTCATGGTCAATGACAAAGGAGGGTAGGGGCAGCGCTGTCTTTCTGAGATTTCTCCATATTTAGCTTCCTCCATTGCAGCATCTGGGTTTCCCTGGTGGCTCAGACAGTGAAGAATCTGTCTGCAATGCAAGAGACTTGGGTTCGAGACCTGGGTTCGATCCCTGGGTTGGAAAGATCTCCTGGTGGAGGGCATGACAACCCACTCCAGTATTCTTGAGTGACTAAGCACACACACATTCCAGCATCCAGGTCTGTGATCCAGTGAAGTTTCTTGTTGTGTCCAACTCTGCAATCCCATGGATTGTAACCTACCAGGCTTTTCCGTCCATGGAATTTTCCAGGCAAGAGTACTGGAGTGGGTTGCCATTTCCCTCTCCAAGGGGATCTTCCCGACACAGGGATCAAACCCAGTTCTCCCACTTTGCAGGCAGACGCTTTACCATCTGAACCACCAGGGTATCTGGTGGAGTCCTCTTCCAGGCACTCTGCTTCACATAAAACCTAACCCCTACTTCTTCTACTGTTTGCTTGCTTGCTTATTAGCCATTTTCCCCCTGTTTAAAAACTGTTAGCACACAGGATTTGGAGTCTAAGGTGCTCAGTTTGAGTTGTGCTCTGCTAAGAGTGAGATGTTGGACAAGCCTTGAAACATCTCTGAGTTCCCACGTCCTCGTCTGCAGGATGGGAGTGACAGTAAGGCCTGCCTCACGAGAGCATTAGGATGATCAAATGATTTCAGCAGAGGACTGCAGAAGTGTTTATTGTTGGCACAGGTTATTGGGAACATTCTCAGACTTCTTATCCTCAGGCTGTCTTGCCCCAGCTTCCAGCCTTTCTTCAGAGGAAGGAATTACCATCCCTTTTTGGTCAAACATCCCAGAACCAACATGAGAGNATTTCAGCAGAGGACTGCAGAAGTGTTTATTGTTGGCACAGGTTATTGGGAACATTCTCAGACTTCTTATCCTCAGGCTGTCTTGCCCCAGCTTCCAGCCTTTCTTCAGAGGAAGGAATTACCATCCCTTTTTGGTCAAACATCCCAGAACCAACATGAGAGTTCCTAGAGCCCCATAATAGGCAACCAGAGCTACAAACACACACACACACACACAAACCTGAGTTGTCTTTCCAGGCCCAGTCCCTGGAACTACTGCCCCTCTGTCACTAGGCTCTGTAAATGTGAAATTTCTTCTGGCCCTCATGCCTCCAGTTCACGCTAGTTTTATCTATTTCACCTCCAGGCATAGCCCTGGAACCCTAGCACAGGTCTCTCAGTGCTTCCTAACAGCCCAGCCTCCCCTTCAACTTGTGTTTTACAAAGATCTCTTACTCACTTTCTCACTTGACCCTTGTGGAAATTATCACCACTCACTGTTATTTCCACTTGACAGCTGAGATGACGTGGTTTCCCCCAACTTCCACAAGTTAGGGTGGTGAGGTAGGAGCTGGACCTCAGCGCTCCTTCGCCCTGCCTGCCCCCTTGTCCCTCATGGCCCTGCCCTCCCACCCTGTCTGCCCCAGGCACTGCAGTGGCTCTCGGGCCCCGGAGAGGAGCAGCTNGGGGCGGGGGGTGGTGGTGCTGGGCCTTGGAAAGCCGTTGGTGAAAAAAGAACAGGAACTGCTATGGGAGTGGCTCGGGACTTCACCCTTTCCTGCCCCCACTCCCCATCCCTTTGGCCTTGCAGGCACACGAGTGGGTGGATGAAGGTTCTGCGAGGCTGGCAGGAGCGGGACCAGGGCGGGAGGCGGTGCTGGCAGCCTTGGCCCTGCGGCGTGCCCCAGAACCCAGCGCTGGCACCTTCCAGGAGATGCGGGCCCTGGCCCTGGACCTGGGCAGCCCTGCAGCCCTGCGAGAATGGGGCCGCTGCCGGGCCCGCTGCCAAGAGCTGGAAAGGAGGATTCAGCAACAGCTGGGGGAGGAGGCGAGTCCCCGGGGCCACCAGCGACGACGGGCAGACAGTGCCAGCAGCGGAGGGGCCCTGCGGGGCCCCCACAGCCCCTCACCCAGCCTCAGCTCCCTGCTGCTCCCCAGCAGCCCTGGGCCACGGGCAGCCCCGTCCCACTGCTCCCTGGCCCCCTGTGGGGAGGACTGTGAGGAGGAGGGTGCCGAGCTGGGTCCGGAAGCAGAAGGCAGACCAAGGACTGTGCTGATCCGAGGCCTGGAGGTCACCAGTACGGAGGTGGTAGACAGGACGTGCTCACCCCGGGAACACGTGCTGCTGGGCCGGGCCGGGGGACCAGAAGGGCCCTGGGGAGTGGGCACCCCCCGGATGGAGCGCAAGCGGAGCATCAGGTGAGAGCCCAAGCAGCAGAGCCAGCTGCCCCGCAGGAAAAGAATGTGACATTGTCGGGGTGGTGACTGCCTCCCATGCCACAGCCTCCCCTGTCTCTCCCTGTGGCACCTGCAGCGCCCAGCAGCGTCTGGTGTCTGAGCTGATTACCTGTGAGCAAGAATATGTGGCTGCCTTGAGTGAGCCGGTGCCACCCCCGGGGCCTGAGCTGACCCCAGAATTGCGGGGCACCTGGGCCGCAGCCCTGAGCGCCCGGGAGAGGCTCCGCAGTTTCCACCGGACACACTTTCTGCGGGAACTTCAGGGCTGCGCCACCCACCCCCTGCGCATTGGGGCCTGCTTCCTTCGCCATGTGAGTCAGCCTCTAAAATGTCTTCCAGGGCTTCTCCCTTCACATGGTTCAGCCCCATCCACGGTCCCTCCTTCTCAGTACCTTTCTCCTCCCCGCTCCTCTCACCGGAATGTGCAGTCCCAGATACTGGAGCCTAATGCTGTTTGCTGGGCTCCTGGATCTACTCCGCCTCTGTGTCCCCAACATCAGGGCTGCCTGGCCTTTGCTCTCTCCACCGGAGCCTGTCATTCCCCAGGCAGACTGAGTGCTCCCCGGGGGCCGGTCCCTCCTTCCGGCCGCACAGGGTGTGGAGGAGGAGGGGGAGAGGCTGGTCTGCAGGGCCTCACGGAGATGACTTACTGCTTCCCTACTGGCACAGGGGGACCAGTTCAGCCTTTATGCCCAGTACGTGAAGCACCGGCACAAACTGGAGACCGGTCTGGCTGCCCTCAGCCCCCCAACCAAGGTAACTTTTTCTCCTACTCTATGAGAAGGGGAGAAGCCAGGAAGACGTAAAATTCAGCCAACCTCAAAATCTCTCAGGGGAAAAAAAAGCTTTTCTAGACGTGCCATGGAGCATTAGCTACCAGTAATCTCCCAGAATTGCTGAGGGTGGGGCATGCACTGGTCTGGGAGCCAGGTGAAGCTGGGATCATATCCGGTCCACCTGAGGACTTTGGGCAAGGGTCTTGATTCCTCCAGGCTGCTGTTTCTGTATCCAGTAAAAGTGGGCAGTATTCACTACATCTAACTAATGGACTGCTCGGAGGGTTAAAAGACCTCACATCAAAAGATGTGAAAGTGACTTCCAAAGTTAAAAGCTGGAGGGATTATTTGTATTCCTCTTCCATTCTCCTTTAAGATATAGAGAATGTCTTAGTCTCATGCAGGCCTCCTACCTCCTTTCTTTCTGCAGAAAGGTTTTTCACCTTACCTTTGGGCGTATCTGGGCTTATGGCTGTGTGCTAAGTTGCTTTCAGTCATGTCCGACTCTGTGTGACCCTATGGACCGTAGCCTGCCATGCATCTCTGTCCATGGGATTCTCCAGGCAAGAATACTGGAGCTGGTTGCCATGCCCTCCTCCAGGGGATCTTCCTGACCTGGGGATCAAACTTCAGTCTTTTAAGTCTCCTGTTTTGGCAAGTGGGTTCTAGTACCACCTGGGAAGACCATCTGGACTTGATCTACCCCTAAAAACCCGGACAGAGTACTGCCCATCTTCCCCAAAGGTCTTAGCACCTCCCCTCATTCCTGTTTGTTTCCTCCCCATACTAGGGCACCTTGGAGGGGGGCCCTCACCTGCCCCAGGCCTTGCAGCAGCCCCTGGAGCAGCTGGCCAAGTATGGGCGGCTCTTAGAGGAGCTCCTAAGGGAAGCTGGGCCTGAACCAAGTTCTGAGCGCCAGGCCCTTGGGGCTGCTGTGCAGCTGCTCCGGGAACAAGAAATCCGTGGCAGAGACCTGCTGGCTGTAGAGGCGGTGCGTGGCTGTGAGGTAAGGGCATGTTCCAGACACAGCAGCCCAGGCCACCCTGTGATCTCAGAAGCAGTGTGGGCTGGTGACCAGGGAACTAGACTCAATGTCAGAGGGCCCCAGGCTGTCATTTCTAACAAACGTGGATAGCTCTGGTCAAGTCACCGAACTTCACTGGCTCTCAATTTCCTTATTACTAATAAAGAAGCTATGTCCTGCCCAACATCCCATGACCCTGTATCTGCCTCTGCTTTCCTATTCCTTTCCTAATTCTTATCTACATCTACCCTGCAGTTCATTCTGTATCTCAACGCTCAACACATGCCTATTCTCCTTTCCTTAGTCTCTTTCCAGCCCTAAGGTTCCAGAACAGCTTGGAAACCTATCTCCACTGGGTTAGACCTCTTTTCCCTTCAGGTCTTTGCTGATTTGATTCTCTTCCTGCGGCAAGATGGTGCTTTGGTCCCCAACATGCAAAGGCCTACTGGAGGCTCTAAACCCTACTGTGTGACCCATCTTCTGTCTTCAGGGGCGGGGCTGCGCTGCCACGCTGGGTGTGCTGTGCATGGTGACCAGCAGATGGATTCTAGGCCAGGGGCTTTCCTGATTTCCTCACTCCGCCTGAGAACCAGTGCATTAGGCCCCTTGCCCTATAAATCCCATTTTTATGCTCCATAAAATATATATAAAGGGCTCCAGGGCCAGTGACTCTTCCTTTTGCTTTCCCCAGATAGATCTGAAGGAGCAGGGCCAACTCCTGCACCGGGACCCTTTCACAGTCATCTGTGGCCGGAAAAAGTGCTTTCGCCATGTCTTTCTCTTTGAGCATCTCCTCCTGTTCAGCAAGCTCAAGGGCCCTGAGGGGGGGTCAGAGACCTTCGTTTACAAGCAGGCCTTTAAGGTACAATGCCTGGGGGCAGGGTGGAGGTGGGAAACCACAGGGACAGGACAGGAAATCATGCTCTTCTTGAGAACTCAGGATGTTCTGGAAAACTCAATCCCAACCCAGGTTCAGAATCTGTATCATGTCGAACAGGCTTTGGCCTGTAATCAAACATCAGGTTAGGGTGTCGAGGTGACAGAAGTCCTTGTCATTGGCCTACTGCATGGGGTTCTTATTCACACAGGAGAGTCATGGGCATTCCAAACCAGAAAGGAGGAGGACCTTTCCCATTAAGAACACACATGCTTTCTGAGTTAGGGATGGTCCCTGGGGGATGAAGAGAGGAGACTGTAAATATAGCTTAATTTATGGAACTGAAGAAACCAAGAGGAGGAAGGCCTTGCTTTAGGGAAACAGCCATGATATCCAGATAAACGTCAATAGCAGCCTAGTCCCAGATCAGGCAATGTGGCATGATTCTAAGAGTTTCTCTGACTTAGTCCTCTTATACTAGTTCCAACAGAGTCCAATATAGAGAAAAAAGCTTAGGTTTGGAATAACACAGCCATGGGCTTGAACTTTCTCTAATAAACTATGATAAGCCTTTGGACAAGATGCTCTGGGTATTATACAGCCCCTCCTTCTGTAAATCGTGGTTGTTGTGAAGGCTAAATGTAGAGCACTTGGCACAGGGTAGGTGTTGAGCAAACATTTACTGAGCATCTCCCAGATGCCAAGCTAAGTGTAGTGCTTTTCCACATGGTACCATCTAGTCAGGACGCACTTCATCCTCACCCACACTCCTCTGCTCTTTCTCAGACTGCCGACATGGGGCTAACAGAAAACATCGGGGACAGTGGGCTCTGCTTTGAGTTGTGGTTTCGGCGGCGGCGTGCACGAGAAGCATACACCCTGCAGGCAGCCTCACCAGAGATCAAACTCAAGTGGACAAGTTCTATTGCCCAGTTGCTGTGGAGACAGGCAGCCCACAACAAGGGTACCGGGCAGAACCAGGAGTGGGGGCTTGGGATCAAGGTTATGGCAGGAGGTTAGCTGGAGAGGACCTGGGGAAAAGAGGGTATAAGATGGAGAATGATGTATGAGAAGATTCGACATGAGAGAGATTGCTGAGATAGAAATTAGTCGAAGGTGTACCAAAAGAAGAGAGGAAGCCACTAAATTTCAGGAAGGTGAGCACAAATGGCTGGGCAAAAGAGTCAGAGGGCGTTCAGCGCACGTGCCCTGCCTTCCAGAATTTAATTTCTGTGTTAGCAGACCTAGTTTGTTTGTTTTCTTTTGAGCAGTCTTTTGCTAGTTTTTGTTTTTCATTTTTAATTCTCTTTAATTCTCATTCCACTCGTCTGAAAAGTGGAAAGTAACATCTACATCTTGGTGTGATAAAAAGGATTAAATAAGGTGATATATATGGAAACACTTGATAAACTGTAAAGGTATGTAAAAATGGGAATCTGCGCTTAATGCCCAAGATAAAAGAAGAAGGTGTGAGTATTAGAAGAGAAGTTGGGTAGCAGGAATGCCAAATGGGCAGGATGCAACAGGTAGAAGAGACAGCTGTCTAAAGGGGAAGTCAAGGACCACCATCATCATCCATGTCGTAACAGTCAACAGGAGAGTAACAAGAGACGCCAAGGGAATGAGAATGAGGAATGACGAGTTGGGAAGGAGCAAAGAAGCTGGTAACATGGTCTCTGTTCCATAGAGCTCCGAGTGCAGCAGATGGTCTCCATGGGCATTGGGAATAAACCCTTCCTGGACATCAAAGCACTTGGGGAGCGGACACTGAGTGCCCTGCTCACTGGAAGAGGTGAGGGCCAGAGTGCAGGGGGGTGGCCCCCAGAAGTCAAAGACCGTGAGAGTGGATGCACAGTGAGGAGGTGTGGTGGAAAGAGAGGAAGGGTCACAAGTGGATATGTCTTCTCAGAAACTGTGGGACTGACTGGGAGGCCCTCTAGGAGATGAGGGTCATTTCAGGGAGCCAGGGGGGGCTTTCCCACACCAGCACCCCACCCCTCCACCTCCCCCACTCTCTGCAGCCGCCCGCACCCGGGCCTCGGTGGCCGTGTCATCCTTTGAGCATGCCGGCCCCTCCCTTCCCGGTCTCTCCCCGGGAGCCTGTTCCCTGCCTGCCCGCGTCGAGGAGGAGGCCTGGGATCTGGACGTCAAGCAAATTGCCCTGGGTGAGGCACCTCTCAAGGGGTGGCTCCCAACAGCTGGGTCATCATGGTGATGTTCAGGCTGCTTGCTGCTGAGCAATTCCTTTCTTTAGCCAAGTGGCCCGGTTGCCATGACAACTATGTACAGCTTCCCCATTGCTAAAAGAGCCTTCCATCTGGTTGCTAGGGTAATGCTTACAGCAGCCTGTTGCTAAGAAGCACTTCCTCTGTACCTCTCTCTCTAGCTCTCCTTGGGTTTCTATGGAAACTGCTTCAGCTTCCTGTTGTACCCTCCTGGTTCACCACGGCAATCCTTATAGTTTCCTGTCGCTTCTTCCCTGGTTGCTCTAATGATGCCGCTGACAATTTCCTGCCTCTTGGTAGGGGGGTTCTCTTGCAACTGGATTGCTATGGTGACTTACAGCTTCCTGTTGCTATGGAGCTATTTCTTCCCTGATGGAGCAGCTTGGTTGCTTAAGGTAATCTAGAGGGGTTCTGTACTCTGCTCTCACCCTAGCTTCCCCTCCAGCCCCAGAAACACTTGACTCTTCTGGAGATGTGTCCCCAGGACCGAGAAACAGCCCCAGCCTGCAACCCCCACACCCCGGGAGCAGCACTCCCATTCTGTCCAGTGGAGGGATCTTAGGGCTATCCCGGCAGGTAAGTCCTTGCAGGAGTGCTGAGAATGGGGTGGGCTCTCCTGGTCGTTCAGCTCATGAGGGACAGAGGAACCAGTGAGCCTGTGCTCCCACAAGGCTACAGGTTAGGTGGATGTATTGTCCAGGCTGTGTTTCTCCTCTCCTCCAGGCCTGGCTGAGAGGGATGAAGGTCAGAAGTGAAAAAGAACCTTTAATAAGGAATGTGGTGCAAGAGTAAGAGAGAGGGGAGGATTCTAACAGACTGGTTTGAACTTGGATTCAATCCGCAAAATTCAGGAATGATGAGGAGGAAAAAAGGGTGAACTAATTGACAGGCTTGGGAGAGAGGGAGGGTTATGTAACCTCTCTATACAAGAGATGATTTCTTACGCTTTAAACTCACTGTAGTTTCTCTTCCTTCAGAGTCATACTCGGGCCCTGAGCGACCCCACCACGCCTCTGTGACTGGGTGAGTTGGTGCCCCCTTTCTGCCACATCCTACATCCTTCCCCTTCCGTTCCCCAGCTGCCTGGGAGTCAGCTTCTTCCCTCTCCCAACCCGTCTTCCCTCTTTCCTGGCTTCCAGAGAAGATCCGGAGCTTGGCTACCGCCCCTCCTCTCAGCACACTTTGGGCTGGGATGCTGAGGGCACACAGTGGAGGAACAGAAGAGCACTGGAGTCCTTCTCTCTGCTTCCCAGACAGAGAGGAGGGCAAAGGGCTAGTATGTTTCCCTGCTCCCACTATCTCTAGCTCTTCCCAGCCAGGTGCCTTCCTACAAGAACCAGAGTGTCCACACTTGCTTGCCTTTATCCCCTGGAGGTGGGGAAATTTTCCTCCGTCCAGTCCTTCCCCATCCGGGGCCAGTGCATACTCCCAGGACACAGCTCCGTGTCAGCCCTGCCTCCATATCCTGTGTTCTCCCCTCATGCCGCCCCGACTCTTCCTGAGAAGACTCGTCTCTGCCAGTTCCTGGCAACTCCGTTCTTGGGGGTGGGGGTCATAGACACGGAGCTATGCAAACCATACAGAAGAGTGGGGCAGGGAACTGCAAACTTTATATATGTAATTACTGTTATTATAATACTATTGTTATATTAAATATATTTACTCACACTTTGTCTCCAAAGAGCTAGAGCAGATCTCAGGGTTGGAGTGATACCACTAACTTGAGCACTTCCGCTCACCCGATCGTTAACTAGAACACAGAAAATAAAGCCAAGGCTGCAAGGTACACTGTACCCCCTTACTGGCACAAAGCTGGGCCTGGGTGAACGTGCACCCTCCCAGAGGAGAGGCCTCCAGAGGCCTGACGTTCCTCCTCTCATTCTGCATGCACTTCCTGAGGCTGAGCTGGTCACAGCCAAGCTGGGGTCTACTAGCACCATCCAGCAGTTTCTCAAGAGGACACTCTCAGATCACAGTACAGGAGAACAATAGGCTACTTGTTAAAATACTAATTCATGGGCCCCACCCCAGAGCCACTGAAGCCAAAGCCTGAGGGTAAAGCCCAAGCTTCTTACCAAGCTCTCTGGGTGGTAAAAAGTGCCTGAAGAAAGGACTCTTTTCTGGATGCAGTGGCCCAAGGACAGGACATAGGCAGGCAGACACAGTGCCCTGTGTCTCAAGACACCTGTTTATTCGGGACACAACTCTGCGACAGGGATGACAGGAATCGTACCAAAAATAGCGACGTCTACAGGGCCCCTGAAGGGGCTAGAAGGGTGCAGTGCCCCCCACCCCCACCCATTGTACAAAAATAAACTCTCACGCCTATGGACCAGCAAAGACTGGCAGAGCTGCCCCTCAGCAGGAACACTCCTCTCTGCCAGCCCTGGGACCCCGTTCTTTGATCCTCACCCCTGCCACTGCTAAGGCACTGTGACTCTCCCCTGGGCTGGGTGGGTGTCGCCCGCCCACCCTCCTCACGCTCTCTGCCCCTCCACCTCTGGTCCGCCCGGGGCTGGGATATGGGTCCCACGCTGCCCCCTGCTGGCTGCTCTACCCAACTACCTCTACCGCTGCCCCGCTCCTGTCTCTTATACACATCTTTTCCTTAGTCTCTTTCCAGCCCTAAGGTTCCAGAACAGCTTGGAAACCTATCTCCACTGGGTTAGACCTCTTTTCCCTTCAGGTCTTTGCTGATTTGATTCTCTTCCTGCGGCAAGATGGTGCTTTGGTCCCCAACATGCNCTAACGGCCCCCTAAGAGGGCTCCCTACCTTTCTTGGCCCCCTAGCCCAGCCTCTCCGGATCTCAACAGCCCGGGACCCTCCTCCCCTTCCTGCGGAGGAGTGGGAGGGGTCTCTCCTGACGGTGCTCGGGCATAGGGCGGGGATGCATCGGCCTGGGGCGGCCTGCGGCCCCGCGCCCTGCGGCTGTGGTGCACTTGTAGGTGCAAGGCCATGAGCTCGGGGGCTCCAGTGGCGAAGGGACAGAAGAGGCATCGGTGGAGGGCACCCCCTGGCCCAGCCTCGCCTCCCGGCCCCGCCCGCAGGGACAGGTCCAGGGGCTCGGCCTCACCGCCTCGCCCGTTGCGCAGGGTCCTCCCGGGGCTGGCGGGCTTCCGACGGGACCCCGGCGCGCCGCCACTCGCGGGAGGCCGGGGGCTCGCTCTGCCCTCTACCCAGGTCGCAGGCTGCGGAGCCGCCTTGGCTCCGGACGACTGGACCGAACCCCGCTGGGAAGGGGGCGGCGGCTCTGGGGGTGGCCCGGGGCCGGCTCCGCTCTTCTGCTCCCGGTGGTGGCGCTGCAGGTGATACTTGAGCGAGCCGGACTGGGTGCCCGCGTAGTCGCAGTGTGGACACTTGTAGGGGCGCTCGCCTGCAGAGAGGGGTGCGATAATGCCAGAGTCACGATCACTGTCCGCCCCTACCCGCATTTCACTCCCCTGTACGGGCTTTGGGCAAGGAAAAAAAACACTGCCTCACCCACCCTTCTGATTTTAATTAAGAGGTGTTTCTCGTAGCTCTCACCCGCACCCCTCACCCCGCTTCCTGGCCTCAGCCCCCTCCCCATCCCGGAGGTTGCCCCCCTCACCTGTGTGCACTCGCAGGTGCACTTTGAGGTGATGCGCTGAGCGGAAGGATTTTCCACAAAAGGGGCAATCCTTGCCGGTGGCCCCCCGGCCCCCTTCAGGCCGAGCCCCTCCAACTAACAGCCCATTCTCTTCTGCAATACACGCATTAAAAGAAGTCAGAGGGACCCGTTGCCCTATTAGGCCCGTGTGCTCCCATACCACCCACAGGACTGCTTCCCCTCCCAGCCCAGGAGGAAACGAAATGTTTGCGGGAACCTCAGAAACCTCAGAGGTTCGACTTGCTCTGAGTTGGACTGTGCCCTCCAAGGGTAGTAGAGCCTCTACGGGAGGAAAACGAGAAATGAGGCAGGTCCTTTTTAAAAGGAGCGGGCAGGAGGGCAGTGGTGGCGTCAGAGTGGGCCACAATGTGGAACACCTGAGGAGATCCTTACGTACCCTGCGTGGCGGTGGACCTCGCCTGGGCCCCCGCGGCAGGCGCAGAGTGCCCTGGGGCCTCGCCTGGGCGCGGGGGCAGTGAAGCCAGAGGGCCCACCGCCCTGCTCCGGGCCCAGGTCTCTTCCTCTGCCTCCACCACCTCCTCTTCCTCGTCTGGCTCCTCGGCGCGGTGCCGGCGAGCCCGGGCTGGGAGAGCAGAGGGCAGTGGGCGGAAGCTTCCAAAGCTGCGGCCAGCCCCAGGCTCAGCGCCCTCACCATTGGGGCGCGCCTCGCCGGCTCGCAGGCTCAGGTAGCCCAGGAGGCTCGGAGGCTCACGGCGCTCAGCGGGGGTGGGCGCTGGGGCCAAGAGGAGCGCAGGGCCCAGAGGCTCATAGGCAAGTAAGCCCAGGTCAGGAGGCTGGGGGGCCCGGGCAGGCCCGGAACCAGGCCCCGGAGCACGCAGTGGGCCCAGCTTGCTGGCGTGCACTTTCATGTGGTTCTTTAGGAACCAGGGCTCCTTGAAGCAGCGGCCACAAACAGGACATGCATGATCGAAGGAGGCCTTGTGCTTGCGCATGTGACCCTTGAGAAACCAAGACTGCGTAAAGCTCTGGCCACACACTTGACAGCGGAACTCCGGAGGCGCTGGGGGCTCCTCGGGAGCAGCAGGAGCGGGGGCGGGGGTTGCCTCACTTTCAGGCTCCGGCTCTGGCTCTGGGACCGATCTAGGTTCAGGCTGGGGTGGAGGTTGAGGCTGGGGCGCAGCCGAGGTGGCCGCCAGGGGGCGCTCGGGAGCTCCGTGGGCCGTCAGGCTGTGGTGCAGCAGCTCCTCCTCCTGGCTGGAGCCGAAACTGCACAGGCCACACTTCCAGGGCCTGTGCAGAATGTGCAGGTGGCGTTCGCGCTCTGCCGCGGTGCGAAATTTGCCTTTGCAGAAGGGGCAACGGAAGGCTGACGACGAAGGAGCCTGAGGTCGCGCCAGGCCCTCGGTGGCAGGGGTGGCCTGCAGGCCCCCTGAGCTTCGAGGTCGCCCCAGCCGGGCCTCCCGCAGTAGAGCGCGCTCCTCCAACTCCAGCAACAGGCGCGCTGCGGGGCTTCGCGGGCGCTCGGGCTGGTGTGTGCGCAGGTGTGAGCGCAGCAGCGCACGCTGCGCAGCACGGTGGCCACAGTGCGGGCACTGGAAGGCCTGGGCGCCTGGGTGCGCCCGCAGGTGCAAAGCCAGGATAGAGTTGAAGCGGAAGCGCTTCCCGCATACAGGGCAGGGGAAGCGCCGTTCGCCTGCGCGACTCTCAGACCAACCCACTGCTCCCATCCCCGGAGACCCGGCGCTCACGCCTGGCCCGTTGGAGTAGCGCTGCAGATCCAGTTCGCCGTCGAAAGCCGGGGGCGACGGCGCTAGGTGGCCGACCGAGGCGCGGGGACGTGAGCCCTGTGGAGAAAGATGTGAACAGAGCGAAGGGTGGAGAAGGGAGAGCTGTGGGGTAGACATGGATACGGAGAGCCAGAGGAACCCAAGAGAGGGTGGGTCGGGGCCTGAACCAAGAACACCGGGGGCCCCTCCCACTCACCTCGAGGAAGTTGGAGGATGAATGGGAACTGAGCTTTTGGGACCACGGAAATAATAATGGGAGGCCAGAGAGACAGAAGAGAGGTAGGGAGGGAAGTATAGTTGCAGGTACTTGTAGGTTCAGGCCAGAGCCTCACTCACCTCCATGGACCCCCTTCACATTCTTTGGTTCTGAGGAGTGTACGGAAGAGGGGGGAAAAGCTGCTAGTGAAGGCAACAGGTGCTGAAGAGCTAAAGCAAGAGAGACAGATTGGGAGCAAAGGATGAGCCCTGATTTTCAGCAGTGGAAAAAGTCACTCCTAACCCCAGCCTCTTCCGGAGAGCCCCAAGGTCTTAGCACCCTGGAGTCTATCCCTTCTCCTCCCTTACATCCTGAGACAGGAGGAGGCTGCTGTCTTCAAAACTTGTACTACTTTATTTGTCCACAAGTCTCCTTAATAACAGATTTCTTTCCCCCCCCCTCAAATTTTCATTTTAAATGCCTTATCCAGAACAACCATCACCACCACCACCACCATCACGCCCCCCCACCCACACACGTCTCCGCCACCCCGGTGGTGGAAGAGACCATCACAGTATATTCTTCTCTTATTTAGACTGGGTTGTGCAGTGGGAAAAGCAAATGGGGTCGGCTTGCCATGCTCCTCAGCTTTCCAAGTGGGACCAGTTGCTCTCAGACCCCTAACTGACCAGCCAGCCAAACATTCTTCCAGGCTCCATAGTTCTTCCTTCTGCCTTTACCCTGTCTTTCTGTCTTTCCCCCTCATTCTTCCTCCCTCCGCCTGGATTCCTGATCCATTCATTTCCATTCATTACAGAGACTCATTCATGCATGGGAGAGAAACACCTCCCAGCAGCAGAGTCTGGAGACAGACAGAGGGGGAGGGGCATGAAGGGGGAGAGAGCCAGAGGGAAAGGGAATGAAGAGAGAGTTGGGGGAGGAGTGGAAGTTAAGGGGCGCTGCTGGCCTTGGGAAGGGGTTAAAAACTGCAAATACCGGATAGAATTCATCCCCTCATTTCAAACCTTGGAGCCTGCAGTTTGATGGGGCATCTCAGCCCCTTTGTCCGGGGCTGTTCCGAGGCAGGCTTTCCTCCTCTCTGCAGGGGAGAGGCTCCCTCACACAAGAGGAGGATTACACTGGCTCTGAGCTCAAGAGGCTGGAGTGAGGGACGGGGGGCGGGGCTGGGCCATCTGCACAGATAGGGGCTCAGCACATGCTCTGAGCTGAAAAGGGTTAAAATTCTCCAGGCTAAAATTCCCTGGGCCTGGGATGTGCAGAGCTCCAGTTCCGAGGAAAGAGAAGAGCACTGAGAGGAAGAGGACTTGGGGGTGGGGGTGGGGGGCGAGGATCTTCTGATGCTAAGCTGCAGAGGAGGTTAGCATTAGGACTTAGGAGCAACCCCAGAATTAAGATTCATGGAAACAGGCCTAGGAGAATGACCAGAAGTCATCTAGTCTATCTTGCTTACATATAGAACTGTATGTGGTCAAAGCTAGATAAATGTGGACCGTCCCCCCCCCTTTTTTTTTTTTGGCTTGAGACAGAAAGAATGTTTGAGGTATAAAGAACCTCCTTACAATAGGCATTGTGAAACTGAAATAGGTTACTGAGAAGAAAAGGATTCAGCATTATTTTGCTTAAGGAATTTTAACAGAAGAGAACTGAGCTAGGGTCAGCCCTGCAAAGAAAAAAGGCTCTGGAGACCCAAGGATGCTTTAATTTTTGACGTTTAGTAGATGGGACAAGATTCTATGAAGGGTCAGGTACCTGTTACATGTGGAATCTGGGTGATGGGAATTTTATTAACAGGAAATTAATTAACAAAATGTCTTTGTCCAAGGTCACTAAACAACCTCCATCACAACTTTTAATATCTTTATTTCTGCAGCTCCAAATTAAGGCATCCACTCTCATCTTCTGGATCCTCCAAATAAGCCCCTTTCCTGAGACCAAGAGCCTTGTTGAGTTCACTAAGTAATATAATGAAAGATGAATTAGTGTAGGACTGAGGGGTACAAGACTATTGTGGGCCCAGTCAGATCATTAATAGCCCTGCAACTTTCAGTAAATCACTTAACTTCCTAGTTTACTCATCTGTAAAATAAGGGGATTAGACTAATTTATACTGATGGTCCCCTCCAGTTCAAAAGTTTTGTGGTTCTGAGTCATAGAACTCTTCTGGACCCCAGAGAGATGTTGAAACAAATGGTCATTCCTTCAGTACCATGGAGAGTGCAGTGGGCTACCAGAGGAGCCTCTTTGGCCACCTCCATACCATAGAGCAATGAAGTGCTAGAGGGGCCATATTTGCCATTTTAGCACCTCACATAAGGCAAAGAGAAAAGCCAGAGGATTTTTAAAAATTCTTATCTGGAAACCATAGAGGGGGGGAAAGAAACTAGTGGTACCAGAGGGATTATTCTGGCCTTTTGGATGTCACTGAAAATAGACAGATGTAACAGAAAATAGATGTAACTAGAAGAATTTTAATTAGCTATAAGGAGTGTTCTGACAGTTACAGTTTGTACATCCTGGAATGAGTTACTGAGGCATCATATTTGGGTCCATCACATTCTGTTGCTCTCCTGGGGATTCCCGGAACATCCTGGTGTACAGCCAATCTGGTATATTCAGAGGAAGCAGATGGTGGGGGAGGAGGGGGAGGAGGCTGGGAATACTGCATGGTCATAGCTGACTAACCTATGGGCACATACCCTGATTCTGAGAAGATTCTAGGGCCCTTAAAACCGCTTATAGGATAGTAAACAAAATACCTCCTGGGAGGCTGATCTCATACCAAGGCAAGCAGAGTAGGAATTGGGCAAAGCTTCCTCCCCAAAACAAAACAAAAACACTGCTTTGCACATAGCAGTTTTCCAGGACGGAAATGCAGTGATATACAAGAAGGCTCAAAGTGAAGCTGAATTCCCAGCAGGGAAAGTTTCCCCAGAGGGTAGCCTCAAATCAACAAAACCCACTGAGAGAACCTCCTAGGTTCAGTCAAGATCTCCAGAATCATCTCCTCACCAAAGAGGTCCCAAGAACCTGATCCCATGAGTTTTTCTCAGTAGGAGAAAGCACTGACAGAGCCCCAGAGCCCCAGATTTTATGAAATGACCTGGAACCCAGATCATGCATGCACTGCCCGTGGGCAATAATCAGAGTTTTCTATAGTCAGGCCCTAAACACCAACCACGAGACTTAGCCAGGCAGTAGCACTGACCTACTTCCCACCCTCAGTGGGAATCAAGGGTTATTTTGCCCTTATTTGGGTTCTACAGGGATGTAGGGCCAGGGATAGGGATCCAAAATCTTTCCAAAGCAATAGGCCAATTCGTTTTATGTGCTAGGAGACCTGGTGGGAAAGGGGGTGTGGACCATCAAGGGTTGGTGAGAAGACTCTTAGAAATAACAGGGACAAGTACATAGATGCATCCGCTGTCTGGAGGACCATGAAGATTCTCAAACTCTGTGTCTCCAAAGCTTTTAGGGTCAAAGTGTAAGGGGCCATGGTCAGGACTTGAAGTATAGGGCCTGCAGGACAGTGACTAGGTCTCTGTCTCCGGTCATCTCTACACTTGATGTTTTTCCCTCTGAGAATTTTTACGCCCTCCAAGTCCTCTAACAATTATGATCAATGCTGTACTAGATGGAGTTGAAAGAGAAGTCCTTAGGCGGTCTAGAGTCAAGACCACCTTTATCACATAGACACACCACTAGTTCACTTTTATGGCCTCCTTTCCATGGTCCTCTGAACTGCACTGCTCGGGTGGCTCCCCCAAAACTGACCTCACAGCACAGCCTGCCCACCTTTTAGATTGAGTTCTTGGTAAAGCCTGCTTCCTTCCATCCTCACTACCCTGAGTAGGAGTTATAGACCTCAGTTGTGGGTTTCAAATGGACAGCAGGAGGTGAGAGGGAAGCACACCTGCTCACCTACAGCCACCCCACCATGATGAATCTTATCCCAAAGGCATGTCCCAAGTTGACCCCTCTTCTGAAAGTTCCGAAGGACCTGGATCTGGGGGAGGCGCATGCAGCCAGCCCTAAGCCCCTTTAGCTGGAGCTGACCCTAGAAAGGTCAGAGTCTCAGCACCCATACGAACCTCAGTTCTCAGATAAGGGGGTGCGGAGTGGGTAGGAAAGCCTCTGGGAAAATCTCCCTCCCAGAAGTAGGTTGGCAAGTAGGGCAAGACCTTTGATCTTCCACAAGAGGTTCTTCTAGCAGCACCCCGGGCCCCTCCCGGGGAAGATAAACCAGAAGGATGATGGGGGACAGGGTTGGGAGACTGGGAGACCAAGGCTCAGCTACCCGGCCCGGAGAACAAAAGCTGAGTTGCAGCCGCCTCCGCCGCTGCCGCCGGCCGAGCTCTTTGTGACACTTTGTTTGGGACGCAGAGAGGGAAGCACCCCCCCATCCTCTCCCCTCCCCCATCCCCCG
>SJYV01035429.1:0-26705 GCA_006410875.1 Neotragus pygmaeus
CAACTCTGTGCGACCCCATAGATGGCAGCCCACCAGGCTCTCCCATCCCTGGGATTCTCCAGGCAAGAAACTGGAGTGGGTTGCCTTTTCCTTCTCCAAAGTGGGTGCGAATGGCACCTCCATGTGTGTGCCTGTGTTGGGGTTTCCCAAGGCACCTGGCACGTTTGCTGTTGTTCAGTTGTGTCCAACACTTTGTGACCTCCCGGACTGCAACACACCAGGCTCCCCTGTCCTTTACCATCTCCCAGAGTTTGCTCAGACTCATGTCCATTGAGTCAGTAACGCTATCTAACTATCTCATCCTCTCCCACACCCTTCCCCTCTTGCCCTCAATCTTTCCCAACATCAGGGTCTTTTCCAGTGGGTCAGCTCTTCACATCAGGTGGCCAAAGTATTGCAGATTCATTGTAGCATCAGTCCTTCCAATGAATATTCAGGACTGATTTCCTTTAGGATAGACTAATTTGATTTCCTTGCTGTCCAAAGGATTCTCTAGAGCCTTCTCCAGCAACCACAATTTGAAAGCATCACTTTGTGGTATGGGGCCCAGGCAGTTCCATTAGGATATTGAAAGGATGATGATCTTAGAAAATAGAGAACTTAGCAAAAGGGAAATATCAGACATTCATTTTTTGATAATCCAAGGTCTGTTTAAAAGACCAGAGCTGTGCCACGTCTGTGTCTAGGTCTAGAAGCAATTGACTGTGGCAGTGTGTTATGCTTTCTACTTAGTTTACCTAATTTATTTAGAAATTTTACCTGACTTTGTGGACTTTAACTCATATAAATGAGGCTGCTCCAAAAGACAAGTTCAGTTCAGTTCAGTCACTCAGTAGTGTCTGAGTCTTTGTGACCACATGAATCATAGCACGCCAGGCCTCCCTGTCCAGCACCAACTCCCAGAGTTCACTCAAACTCATGTCCATTGAGTCCGTGAAGCCATCCAACCACCTCATCCTCTGTTGTCCCCTTCTCCTCCTTTCTTCAATCTTTCCCAACATCAGGGTCTTTTCCAATGGGTCAGTTCTTCATATCAGGTGGCCAAAGTATTGGAGCCTCAACTTTAGCATCAGTCCTTCCAATGAATATTCAGGACTGATTTTCTTTAGGATGGACTAGTTTGCTCTCAGTGCAGTCCAAGGGACTCTCAAGAGTCTTCTCTAGCATCACAGTTCAAAAGCATCAGTTCTTTGATGCTCAGCTTTCTTCACAGTCCTACTCTCACATCCATACACGACTACTGGAAAAACCATAGCCTTGACTAGACGGACGTTTGTTGGCAAAGTAATGTCTCTGCTTTTGAATATGCTGTCTAGTTTGGTCATAACTTTCCTTCCAAGGAGTAAGTGTCTTAATTTCATGGCTGCAGTCACCATCTGCAGTGATTCTGAAGCCCAAGAAAAGAGTCTGGCACTTTTTCCATTGTTTCTCCATCTATTTGCCATGAAGTGATAGGACCAGATGCCATGATCTTCCTTTTTTGACTGTTGAGTTTTAAGCCAGCTTCTTCACTCTCCTCTTTCACTTTCATCACGAGGCTCTTTAGTTCCTCTTCACTTTCTGCCATTAGGGTGGAGTCGTGTGCATATCTGAGGTTATTGATGTTTCTCCTGACAATCACTGCCCAAACCTTTGGTTGGGGAGTTACTGCAGGAAGTTCTAAATTGACCTCTGAGACTTCAGACAAAAATGGGATAAGACAAAAAATGGGATAAGAGTGTATTATTAGCAGTAAAAGGAAACTATAATATGAAGAAAGACACAAAGCTTTATTAACCTCTTCCAATAATCTCAAACTGAATGGGTGGAATGTATGCCCGACTTGGGCAGCCTTGTTCCTGGTTGGATGCCTCAGATGGCTCCAAACATGACTCCCAGAGATTCTAACGCTCCCAGTGCCCTGAAACAACTTCCTTGTCTGCTTCAACTTGTCCTTGTAAGAATAAATGAACTCAGAAAGCTGGTGGACTTGAAGACATAATTGTGGCCAACTCTGTATTTTTGTGTATTGAAGGGTCTTTAAAATGATCACAGCTTGCTAGCTGACTGTATGTCTCTGGGTCCTGGTGAAATTTTTACTGATATCAGATGGTCCAGCATCATATCTCTAAAGTTTTTCCCATTAGGTTTTCAGTGGACCGTCCTTCCTCTGCAGTCACCATTTTCTAGACGCCCGAGTAATGTCTTCCAAGAGGCAAGGTGATTCTTGGTGAAAGAGCTTGAACCGTTTGAAAGCTGAGTTTGAAAATTTTCCTTGCAAAGAGTTTCCCGATCCTAAGAACTGTGGCTATTGCCCTTTCCTGTGCGTATGTGTGATTGAGAGCTATAGAGGCAGATGTTGTTTCAAAGTGCCTATTAATGGCCCGAGAAATCTGTAATTGCTAGCTTCTTTCCTTCTTTCTTTTAGAAGTCTAGGGCAGAATAAGTAATTAACAGTTGATTGAGACAGTCCATTCATTTTGTTTCTGGTTAATGTCAAGAAGGCTCTAATCTTAGTGCTACTGACTCCAGGAAATGATGTGTCAGACTACCTACAAAACTGCAATGATATTGTTAAAGGATGTTTTCAGAAAAGTCATTTTCTAAGCAGAGATAATAAGACTTAAGATGTATGTGTGTGCTTATATCTATAATGAGTACCTGATGTGCTGAAATTTTTTAGATAAAGGTAAACATAGAAAGTCACATAGCAGTTGCATCCTTTGTATAAATGTAACAATTGAGGCATATCTTGACTTTGGGAAATGGCATACTAAGTAGCTTAAAAAAAAAAAATCCTGTGATTTAGCCAAATTTTTCCTCATTTTGCAGAGGAGGAAATAGATGTATTTGCCTAAAGATCCCAAAAGACTTGTGAAAAGAGAAGAGGTAAGCTGGCAAAGCCCTTCCACCAAAACTGGTTTTTTTGTTTTTGTTTTTTTTGCTGGGCCAGGTCTTAGTTGTGGCAGGCAGGATCTTTGATCTTCATTTCAGCATGAGGGATTTTCAGTTGTAGCATGCGGGATGATCTAGTTCCCTGACCAGGGATCAAACCCAGGCCTCCAGCACTGGGAGTGTGGAGCCTTAGCCACTGGGCTACCAGGTTGCTGTTCAATTTCTAAGTCATGACCGACTCTTTGTGACCCCATGGACTGCAATCCGCCAGGCTTCTCTGTCCATCACCATCTCCTGGAGTTTGCTCAAATTCATGTTCATTGAGTCAGAGATGCCATCCAACCATCTCATCCTCTGTTGTCTCCTTCTCCTTTTATCTTCAGTTTTTCTCAGCATCAGGGTCTTCTCCAGTGAGTCAACTCTTCATATCAGGTGGCCAAAGTGTTGGAGCTTCAGCTTCAGCATCAGTCCTGAACAGCATGAATATTCAGGGTTGATTTCCTTTAGGACTGACTGGCTTGATCTCCTTGCAGTCTAAGGGACTCTCAAGAGTCTTCTCCAACACCACAGTTTGAAAGCATCAATTCTTCAGTGCTCAGCCTTCCTTATGGTCCANATGAATATTCAGGGTTGATTTCCTTTAGGACTGACTGGCTTGATCTCCTTGCAGTCTAAGGGACTCTCAAGAGTCTTCTCCAACACCACAGTTTGAAAGCATCAATTCTTCAGTGCTCAGCCTTCCTTATGGTCCAACTCTCACATCCATTCATGCCTACTGGAAGCACCATGCTGCAGCTAAGTTGCTTCAGTCATGTTCGACTCTGTGCGACCCCACAGACGGCAGCCCACCAGGCTCCCCCGTCCCCGGGATTCTCCAGGCAAGAACATGGGAGTGGGTTGCCATTTCCTTCTCCAATGCATTAAAGTGAAAAGTGAAAGTGAAGTCGCTCAGTCATGTCCGACTCCTAGCAACCCCATGGACTGCAGCCTACCAGGCTCCTGCATCCAAGGGATTTTCCAGGCAAGAGTACTGGAGTGGGGTGCCATTGACATAGCTTTGACTATATGGACTTTTGTCAGCAAAGTTCCCTAAATCTTAAGGGAAATCTGCTACAGTGGATGGTGGTGGTCCTGACCAAGGTGTTGGGACAGAAGAGGACCCTTGAATTCCCCAAAGGGAAGTTCACCACAAGACGGAGTGGAGTCTGCAGTAATCTGAGTTCCCAGGACAGTCCCGTCAAGGTGAGCAGCTTCCGCTGATCCACCATGAGCCTGAGTTCAGAAGATCCACAGGTGGGAGCAGGAGACCAGCCATCTTGGATGGTTGATAAAGAGCTTAATTCCGGGGTGAAGAGTTCTCATCAAGGCAATGGCCTGGTTTTGGTATTAAGGAGTTCATTCCAGTGGCCAGTGTAGAGACTACAGCTAAAAGGAACAAGAGTGGCGTCTGGGAGGCGGTTGTTGTGGTCCAGGGAGAGGGATGGGGCCAGAGGTAGAAGGGAGAAGTTCAAGAAGTGAGAGGAAAAGCCGTCATGTTGATAACTGATGAATTCAATGGGAGCAGTTCTTAATTTGTTTGCTATTTGTGCTGTTCATTATTACTATAAACGGTGGGCATTGGGAATAAGTGGCCAATTATTCTTTTCTTGATTCCACTTGTTTCAGCTGTTGGTCTCTAAAAAGAAACTTATGACAATGGGGCTTTGATTAGCTTCGCTCATTTTCATAATGACCGTGGTTATCATTCCCAGTTTCTTAAGCAGAGTCATCGTTTTAATTTGCATAAGTGGCTTTTGGATATGCAAAGCCAATTAATTAAATGCTAGATATCAGTTGATACAGAAGAACAATTATCTTGATATGGCCATGATGTTAAAGAGAACAAATGTCTGACTGGCGGGTTTGCCAACATTTCCATTGAGTTAATTCCAGCTGCCAAAGATTGTTGAGAGGAGGACACAAAGAGACGAGTTGTGGATGGTCTTGGCCAAATGGTGTCTCTGCAGCTTAGAAGCATGGGGAGGCGGGGGGGTGATGTCATTTTTTTTTTTTTTTTTTACCAAAAGTGTTTAAAATGATAAAACTAACACATTTTTGTTGTACAACAATGACAGCAACAACAACAATAACCTAAAGTGATAAAATGGGGCATATAGTAGAAACGAGAAAGCATCCCCACGCCCCGCAATGCCCTACTTTCTGGACCCGGTTAGTAACCACTCGTCACAGATTCTTGTGGACTCTCCCAGGTCGAAGGTGTCCGCAAAGAGATCCTAATCATTTTGCAGGATCGAGGGGACAGCACATGTGTCATCGAGGTTATCCTTGAGCTATTTTGTTACCGGATAACGTCCGCTTGATGATTCAGTTCGTAGCTTGCTGGTTGGCTGAGCGCTGGGATCGCTGTTGGCAGGAGATGCTGTGCCGTTGGGACAGCAGACAGAGAGGCAGGACAGGAAGCCGGGAAGAGGGTCAAGTGAGGGCTGAATACAAATGCCCGCTGCCAGGCAGGAGACTAGGACGCGCTCAGGGTCAGAGGCTTGGAAGTCTCCATTCTCCGCCTTCACTTTCTCATCCCAGTCCTCGTCCCTCTAATGCCTGGCTGCTCTAAATTATTCTCCCAAAGGCCACAAAGGGACATTCGGTTAGCACACTGAATGACATTCCCTCAAACGTCACCTTCCTTAACCTTGCTCAGTATGTGGCGTTTCCAAGCACCATCCTCTTCACGCATCTTCCCCTGTCCTTTGCACCGTTGGTGATGTACCCTTTCAGTTCTTGACCATCCCTGACCTTTCTGGCCCCGATCTCCGTCCTGACTCTGTTCCCCTCCCATCCCTCAAGCTGTGGACATCGCCTACAAACCGGTCCCTTCCCTGCTCCTCTTTTCCCTGCATCCCCTGTTTCTTGGACATTTAGTTCACATCTATGTCTTAAAGAGCCTCTTGATGAAGCTGAAAGAGGAGAGTGAAAAACTGGCTTAAAACTCAACATTCGAAAAACAAAGATCATGGTATCTTGTCCTCCATCACTTCATGGCAAATAGATGGGGAAGAGATGGAAACAGTGACGGGCTTTATTTTCTTGGGCTCCAAAATCACTGCAGACAGTGGTTGCAGCCATGAAATTAAAAGATGCTTGCTCTGCGAAAGAAAGGTTATGACCAACCTAGACAGCATGTTAAAAATCAGAGACGTTACTTTGCCAACAAAGGTGCAGATAGTCAAAGCTGTGGTTTTTCCAGTAGTCATGTATGGATGTGACAGTTGGACCCTAAAGAAGGTTGAGCTTCTTTAGCTTGACCAAAGAATTAATGCTTTTGAATTGTGATGTTGGAGAAGACTCTTGAGAGTCCCTTGGACAGCAAGGAGATCCAACCAGTCAGTCCTAAAATAAATCAGTCCTGAATATTCATTGGAAGGACTGATGTTGAAGCTCAAGCTCCAGTACTTTGACCACTTGATTCGAAGAGCCAACTCATTGGAAGAGACCCTGATGCTGGGTCTTGAGGGCAGAAGGAGAAGGGGACGACAGAGGATGAGATGGCTGGATGGCATCAGTGACTCAGTGGGCTCATCTGCAAGCTCTGGGAGATGGTGAAGGACAGGGAAGCCTGGTGTGCTGCAGTCCACGGGGTCACGAAGAGTTGGACAAGACTTAGTGACTGAACAACACAAACAACAAAAATGTCTTCAACAATGATCTCTGTGAGGGCGATGCTGAAGTATCATAGACACAGCTAGAAGTGAAAGCAACAGTCGGCCCCAAACTTCTCTGGGGTCTGATCTTCCGTTTTCCGTTGCCCCTCTAGACACATCCCGTGTATATCTCAGGCTCCGTACTTCTAAGACTAGGGTTGTCCTCTTCTCCCGGCACACTCCGCAGCGTGGCCTAGTGGGGTCTTCATGATCTGTCCTCACCCACCTCTGTCCAGTCTCTTCTCTTGCCGCCCTCACAGAAACACCGGTTTCCCAGTCATGTCTAAATAACCACAGATGCATGGCCATGCCATGGTCTTGTGAATGAATGAATGAATCTTGTGCTTCAATGCTCTTAACTACGTTCCCTCCACCTGAATAACCCTTCTTTCTGCGCCTGGATTTCTCTTCTCCCAGACAACCCTTCTTCAATCCTCAAAACTTCCCTTGAGCGCCACCTTTTCAAGGAAGGCTTCCTTGAATCCCTGGATCCCTGCCCCTCTGTATCACCCCTGGAAACTCCTGCTATGAAACTTATCACAGTTACAGTCTGATTGGCTGTTTCCTCATTTGTGTTCCTGACAAGCTGTGTGCCCTTTGAAGGGAAGGAAAATGTCTTTGATCTGTGCACTCCCAAGGCCTCGAGAAGTATTTCACCTACAGAAAGTACTTAATAAATGCTGGATGAGTACAAGAATCAGCATCTCCCTCCTGGGTGATGGAAAAGCCATCTGATGTTTAGATCTCTAACCCTGACATCTCCCACAAGTCCAGAATCATGTCCTTCCTTTGCAACCTGTCCACTTGAATTTTCAGCAAGCTGATCAAAGATAACAGGTTCAAAGCAAAGCCCTTGATTCCTTGGCCCGCTAGTCTCCATCTGAGAGTGAAGTCGCTCAGTCATGTCCGACTCTTTGCGACCCTATAGACTATAGCCCACCAGGCTCCTCGGTCCATGGGATTCTCCAGGCACGAATATTGAAGTGGGTTGCTATTGCCTTCTCCAGGGGATTTTCCCGACCCTTGGATCGAACCCAGGTCTTCCGCATTGCAAGCAGTTGCTTTAACCTCTGAGCCACCTAGGAAGCCCCATCTGAGAAGTCTCCAGCTGAGAAGGGCACAACTATTTCTCCAACCACTCAGAGCGAAAACTTTGGAAGCATCCTAATTTCTCTCCTTTTCTTCCGTACTACGTCACATTGAATAAAACAGATCCTGTCAACCTTATCTAAACATATATTGGGGGAATCTGGCTGGTCTTTGTCTTCTCTGAAAATATCACTTTAGGTCAAACCATCATCGTCTCTTGCCTGGACCCGTGTACTGTAGTACCTTCTTGCTTGTCTCTGTATCTCCACTTTTGTTCCTCCACGAATCATTCTTTTGCACAAGGACCAGAAGTCCATAGGCTGGCCTTTGGCTGCTCTTTTGGCCTCCAGATCTCCGCCACTTCCACAGAAAGGACTCTGATCACACACCTTAAAAAGTACCTCCCCGATGCTCTCGCCCTCCATACTCTCACCCTGACTTTTGTCTCTTTAATCCCATGACGTTTTATATTTCTTTGTACATCTGCTGATGAGATCTTATTCCTGGTACAGACCCTCCCTGAGGGTAAGGTCTTTGTTTACCAAATTCTTTGCTGCAGCCCAGAATCTGGAACAGTTCCTGGCATTATAGTAAGAGTTCAATAAATATTTGACAGATGAATGACTTATTCTAGCTTGAAGGCTGTGAATCATTTTTGCCTCTTCACTC
Source organism: Neotragus pygmaeus (assembly GCA_006410875.1). Lineage (NCBI taxonomy): Eukaryota > Metazoa > Chordata > Mammalia > Artiodactyla > Bovidae > Neotragus > Neotragus pygmaeus. The sequence continues at coordinate 8,331 of SJYV01035429.1, forward strand.
GCCTTTCTTCCTGTGTCAAGTCACCAAGTCCTTTAGTGTTTTCCTAGTGTTAATTCAATTAAGATTTACTGATGCAAATTGATTGACTTGCAGTGTGTCTACTGTTGAGCAATTTACTTCTCACAGTTGCCGTATCAACAGAAATAAGTGATGGGGTAAGAACTTTGTAAACTCTAAAGCACCGCACACGCATCAGTTGCCTTCCAGCACCCCCACCCACCCTGAGATGACATAATTAACATTGCTTCCACTTGAGCCTCTCACTTATCTTCCTGCTTCCAAACTCTCCCCAGATAATATATTCCAAACTCAGCGGCTGACTTAATTTTCTTAAAGCATTGCTATAATCATGTTCCTCTCCTACTCAAAAACTTTGCCTGTCTTCCAATTTCCGACCAAAGAATATATACAAATCCTTGGCTTGTAACCAAGATTGTCCCCAATCCAAGTTCAGATGGCCTTTCCAGGGTCTCCCTCTGTTACCCACTGGAGCTCTTGATGTTCAAGTCCATCTGGACCACTCAGTTCTCCCTGAGGACAGCTGCCTTTCCCCCTCCCCTTCACGCATGGTCTCTCTCTGGCAGGAACGCTTCCTGCACCCCTTCACCTGAAAAATTCACACCTAGTAGGTTCAGAGCAAATGACCTCACGACAGTGCTATCCTTCCAAGATTTTCCACTTCCAGGTGAATGTTAATGGCATTTAGTTCTTCCTTTTGAGGGAGCTCTCATCTCCCATCCAGCCTTTCCTTAAAGGAGGAAGGAAGGAAAAGGAGGCAAGGAATAATTTTAGTATCTCTGTCCATCTTGATTGGGGAGGTAGAGAAAGTTGGATGTCCTTTTGTCCAGGCTTCTCTGATTGCTTCCCCCCATCTTCCAAATGGCCCGTGTGACTGTTTGTCTGGGATCTGCCTTTCAACAACCAGCTTGCATTCGTGGCTCCCGCCTCTGTATGATAGACTTTGAAGACGGGTTTTCATTTTGCTGGATGTAGTGGCCTGCTTTTCTGAGTAGGAGGAGCCTACATTTGCTACAGGATGAGCCCCATGCTCCAGCCTAGCCTTCCTGAATTGTAAATTTAATGCTTTGGCCTCCATGCATTAGGCTCTATTTCTTAACTGTTTCTGAACTCTGAGGAGGAAGAGCAATTAATTATCACCCTCCCTTAAACTCAAACATCATCTAGATGATCTTTTTTAATGCACTCTCCTATAGTACAGAATCTATAATATCTTATTCAGGATTTGTAACCTAAGATCAGAGGAATATAGAAAAGAGAGGCAATATTCTATACTGTTATTCTTCCTGAATCTCTTTAGGCTTTAGGTTCATGGGCCAGGATTTATTGTTATGGAGGTCGTGACAGGCAAATAAAGCTGACACTAAGAAACAAAATTACAAATAAAATATGTATGATGAGAAATGGGAAGTTTCCTTTAGGAATTCTGGCTGAAATTCAAAGCTAGTTAAGATGTATGACAAAAATTCCCTGTGTTATAAAGATCAGTGCTAGACACATTTCTGCAGGATTTACTGAAAGGTGAAGAAACCGGTTCTTTGGCAGCTCCATCAACTCCATCAACCACCTTCAACTATATAAGAAAAAGCTGGACGATGCTTTAGGTGGGATTCTTAGATATAAGAGCATCACAGTATTTTTCTGGACTTCTCTCTGGGGTGAGAAAGGAGGGTTATCCCTTTAAGCCAAGTGGTCCTCAAGCAAAGCTAGAAAAGAGGAAAGTCTGCCAGGAGAGGACATTGACATCCCCCAACCATGAGACTGGGGCCTTCCCCTTGCCTGGGGGTCCTGAGGGTGGGAGGCTAATTGGAGCTGTCTGAGAGGGCAGCTGAGCACTGGGGCAGGAACGACCATCCAGGACTTCAGGAGTGTGATAGAGACGCATGCCTGAGTGACCGCAAAGAGGGCATTCAGTTGACAAGGTATGGATTATTTTATTAATCCTCAAGCAAACCTAAGGAGTGTTATTTTTATTCTCATTTTATAGATGAGAAAATAGAGACACGAAGACGTTATATACTCAGGGTCATAGAATTAGCCTGGCGCTGACCAGTGTTGAAGAGCAGATCCTTGGCTTGATTTTGATACCTTCTATCTGCTCTCAGAGTTCCCTCATAGCTCAGTGGGTAAAGAATCTGCCTGCAATGCAGGAGACCTGGGTTTGATTCCTGGGTGGGGAAGATCCCCTGGAGAAGGAAATGGCAACCCACTCCAGTATTCTTGCCTGGAGAATCCCATGGACAGAGGAGCCTGGGGGGCTACAGCCCATGGGATCACAAGAGTTGGACACGACTTTGAGGCTAAATGGCCACTGCCATCTGTTCTTGATACTCAAATTGAATATTCTCAGCTCGTCTCTCTCTCCTGCACTTTTCTCTCTCCCTGAACTCAAGGCTTGTATATCCACCTGCTTATGTGATAGCCCCATTTGGGTATTTAATAGGCAATGCAAAAATAATATATATGAAATGAAAACTCTTGATGGAAACCCTGTTCTGGTCTCACTTTTCCCCATCTCAGTTGCTTAAGCCAGTCCCTTTCTGTCCCCCTCTCTTGTCAAATATACTTTGTGCACATAGAACTAAAATCCGTCCACTTCTTTCCCTGTCTAGCGTCCTCTTTTTAGTCCAAGCCCCGTCACCTCCTGTCTTTACTCTTTCCTCTTCAGACTGCAGAAGACACTCCCTTCACTGGTTTTGCGTTTCTCTCCCAATAAAAGCCCCACTGTGCTCTGGAGCCCGGGGAGGCTGGCTTCTCCTGCTCTCTCATTTCCCACTGGACTTCAGCAGCACCCCCTCCGCTCTGTTCCCCGGGAGCCTGGGCACTTGCCTGTGTCTCCTCTCTGCCTGGGAGGCTCTCGTCCCATCATTTTGCCTGGGTAGGTCATCTTTGGTGGGCGTGAATTTGAGCAAACTCCAGGAGATGGTGCAGGTCAAGGAAGCCTGGCGTGCTGCAGTCCAGGGGCTGGCAAAGAGTCGGACAGGACTGAGCTACTAAACAACAAGATCCTTTTCATCTTTAGGTCATTTCAACTCATAGGTCACCTTCTCATTGCTATTCCAGGTGACTCCATCTCTCTTTCCTGTTTATTTTTTTCATAGCCCTTCATACAATTGGTGCTTATCCTCTGCTTTCTTTTCTTTGTGTTAGTTTTTGGAAGTATTCATTTCAATCTCCTCCCCTTAGCAAGAATGTGAGCCCTCTGAAGACGGGGCCTTGCGTACCTCCTCCTTCATCACTGTATTCCCAGAATCTAGCATATCACCTTGTGTAGAACACGTGTGCACAAACACCAGTAAAGTAAATGAATGGAAATTTCACTCAACGATTGTTGTATAAAGAGCACCATGTGGCCTTCCCTGGTGGTCCAGTGGTTGAGAATTCGCCTCCCGATGCAAGGGACGTTGGTTCCACCCCGGGTCCGGGAAGATCCCACAGGCCTCAGGGCAGCTGAGCCCGTGAGCCACAGCTCATGAGCCCGTCCTCTGAATCCCTCCAGCCACAACTGCTGGGCCCACACATCACAACTGCTGAAGCGCATGTGCCCTAGAGACTGCGCTCCACAACAAGAGAGGCCACCGCAACGAGCAGCCTGCACACTGCAACTAGAGAAAGCCCACCCAGAGCAACACAGACCCAGCACGGCCAAAAACATCTTTTTTTTTTTTTTTTTTAAGAGAGAGCACCATGGATCAAAGGCCATATCCTGGACATGGTCAAGTTTTGACCTGATGGGAGTAGAGGTTTGCTGGGGGCGCAAAAGCACATAGTGGTCATGATTAGGACAACTGTCTCTTCTGGAGACACTGAAAAAACACCCCCACTCACTCATACTTACTCCTGTGTTCAAACAGTGCTTATCATGTTCTCATGTCCGAAGCACTGGGTTAGTGGCCAAGGATGAAATGACAGGCTCAGTCCCTGCCCGCTTCTGGTGCAGCATCCTCCACCAGAAAAGAGCAGGGTAGAGTGGGGAGGGGCAATGATGGAGCAAGTCTCTATAATGTCTGCAGCAAGTTGCACTCTCAGTATTTTAACCTCGTGTTAATTGCTCAGTCAGGTCTGACTCTTTGCGACCCCGTGGACTGTAGCCCGCCAGGCTCCTCTCTCCATGGGATTCTCCAGGCAGGAATACTGGCGTGGGTTGCCTTGCCCTGTCCAGGGAATCTTCCAGACCCAGGGATCAAACCCTGGTTTCCTGCATTGTGGGTGGATTCTTTATTCTGTGAGCTGCCAGGGAATCTTAAATACAATGTAAAAGAAAAAACACAGTAAGAGTCTCCACCGGATAGCAAAATGCCCACTCTTTAAAGCCAAGGACCACTGAGCAGCTGAAGCAGGACTTCATCTAGAGATCAGTGAGATGAGCTGGTGTGAACACGGCCCTTCTCTGATGCGAAAACTGTTAAGTTGGCAATCCGAAAGCTGAAACTTAGAGCTCAAGATACTTTGAGCCATTTAGAAATTACACCAGCCCTGTTATTCAAGACTTCTGCCAATATCCACTCCTAAAGCAAGGGAACAGGGGACAATGGAGAAGGCAATGGAAAAGTTGAAAGTGAAAATCTGGATGAGAGTGCCTGCTTTGTTCCTGCCAGCTCATGCACCTTAAGAATTTACTTACTCTTTTCTGGTCCCAGATGACTCGTCTATGTATTGGGGATGAGAAAAAGCACATATCTCACGATATCATTGTAGATTAAATGAGCAAATGCATGCACAGTGCTTAGCATAGAGCTAGTCACCTAGCACAGGGGAAAATGTTAGGTAGTATTAACATGATTTTGGGGGGAAATTATTATAGCAGCACCCAAGTCACAGGGTTGTCATGAGGAGTAAATGATGTGTGTATGTGTCTGTGTGTGTGTGCACGCACTTGTGTTTAATACCTGTTACAGTGCAGAACATGGTAAGACAATAAATAATGGTTAAATATGCTAATGTATTGGAAAATCTACAAGGTGTAGATTGTTATAAAAATGCTTCTGCTTTTTATTATTTATTGTCTCAATAAAAATAGGTCAAGGAATCAAAAGCCTTTGTGTGACAAAAAAAAAAAGAGAGAGAGAGAGAGAGAAAGACGCTCAAAACTTTCCCAACCAACCAGGAATGATATTTAGAATACTTAGCAATCGGTAGGGCATGTGTGCAGATCAGTCAGAACGGCTGCCAGGAGATACAGCCCACGGGAGGTACAGAGAGCAGGGTTCCAAGACCTCCCACCCTTCCCAGCATTATCCCTTTAGCTAAAGATTGTGAGAAAGCCTTGGAGGAGCCCTAAGGAGGAACCAGAGAAAAACAAGAGAGGTCTGGGGTAGACGTTCGTGGAGCATAGAAGTCATTTTCTAACACATACAAACCAATTTTGCTATGGACCTAGAGGGCATTATGCTTAGTGAAATAAGTTGGACAGAGAAATGCAAATACTGTATTTATCACTTATATGTGAAATCCAAGAAATAAGACAAATAGAAACAGACTCACAGGTATCGAGAATAAACTGGATACCGCTGGGGAAGAGGGAAAGAGGCAGGGCAAGGTAGGAGTAGGGGATTAAGAGGCACAAATTGCTGTGTATAAAACAGATAAGCAACAAGGATATATTGTACAGCATAGGGCAATACAGCCATTGTTTTGTATTAACTTTAAAGGGAGCATGATCTATAAAAATATTGAATCACTATGCTGCACGCCGGAAAACAGTATTGTAAACAGATTGTCTTTCACTATAGGAGACCGTTTCGCTGATTTAATATCTGGGTCAGCTGTGTTGGTGCCTATGTTCTGCGTGTGTGCAAGCTCAGTCATTTAGTCGCATCCAACTCTTTGCAATCCTATGAGCTGTAGCTTTCCAGGCTCTTCTGTCCATGGGATTCTCCAGGCAAGAGGACTGGAGTGTGTTGCCATGCCCTTCTCCAGGGGATCTTCCCAACCCTGGGACTGAACCTGAGTCTCTTACATCTCCTACATCAGCAGGCAATTTCTTTACCACTGGCAAACCCCGGAAAGCCTGCCTATGTTCTGATGCAGCTCTGAACTATACCCTATGGGAACTGGAGTTGAAAAGAGAGAGAATATATCCCATATATACTGTTCTCCCATTCACTTTCCATCCTAAACTAGGGTTTGCTTGCTTCTAAGTAATGTTCTGTCAAAGAACTAGGTCAAAGAAAAGACCCCCGAGGACTCAGCATCAGGAGAAGGGTGTGAGTGTTCCTTTAGGGATCTGTGAAATGCAGTCTGTTTTTGGTGACACGTGGGTGAGTTGCCAATTGCATCATTCATAGCTGTTTGTTGCTCTTGATAATCCATTATTAGTCATCTTTATTCTGACAAATTCCTCATCATGAACTGTAGATTTGATGCTGAATTTCAAATCCACTTGAGTAACAGTGTGTATAACTGGAATGTTAGAAATCCTGCATTATTTGAAAAACAGCAACTTATTTGATGATCAGAGGGAAAGTTGGTAAATTTCTAGTCACTATATTATAAAAATGCTATTAAGGAATTGATATTTAATATTCCTCTGTATAACTCATTTAAGATCTATATTGATACACTAGATATCCTGACAAGTCAGTGGCTTCTGTGGGGTTTGGAGTCTGGAGATTATAGTTAGGAGAGTTGGAAGTGAGATCACAAATCTTTATGTTCTTTTCCAAGTGAAAGATGTTTGAAAAGGCTGTGTAAGCTGAATAGCACAAATGACTTCCATAATTCACCTACTGGAGAGCTTATGTGAAAGTACTTTTTGTAAAGCGTGTTAGCCAGGATTCTCCAGAGAAATAGAACCAAAGATTTGTCTCTACCTCTATCTCAATCTCTATTTCTAATCTTTGTATCTATTTTTCTATCTATTGATCTGTGAGATTTATTTTAAGGAATTGGCTGTATGTCTAATCTTTATATTTATTTTTCTTTCTTTTTCTTTCTATCTATCAATCTATGAGACTTATTTTAAGGAATTGGCTTACGCAGTTGTGGAGGCTTGGGGAGTCCAAATTCTGATGGGATAGGCCAGCAGGCTGGTGACCCTGGGGAGAACTGTAGTTTGAGTCCAAAGGCAGTCAGCAGGTAGAATTCCTTCTTTTATGGGTGAGGTCAGTCTTTTTCTATTAGGACCTTCAACTGATTGGATGAGGCCCACCCACATTATGGAGGGCAATCTGCTTGACCCCAAGTCCACCAGTTTAAGTGTTACTGTCCTCCAAAAAAATAGCTTTGGAGAAACATCAAAAGCAGTGCTTGACTGACTGTCTGGGAATTATGGCCCAGCCAAGCTGACAAATAAAATTAGCTACTACATAATTTGCTGTGTTTTTATGGTTATTTATCCATCTGTAAGAGAGAGCTGCCAAAATGGCCAAACAGCAGCTCTTTGAGGAACAGCTGCAGGTTGAGATAATAAACTGGGAAGAAGACAACTTAGGGGCTTATCATAATATAAAGACAGGAACACCTTGCTGTTCTCACAACCCCGATATATATGTCACACACACGCTGTATGTTGCTAGGCTGTGAGAACAGCAAGGTGTTACTATCTTGTATCTCTCTGTATCTTATACTATCTTATAGATATATATATCTTGAATATATGTATTTTGTGTATCTATCTTACACATCTTATACATTTGCAAAATGCACAAATGCCTGCATATGAAAGGCAAGGAGGAGAACCAGCACTTTCAGAGGAGATGGATTTTGACTCAAGATGAGTTGGAACCATCAGTCACTGATGACTTGGGACCACAGCTGATCCTACACAGCACCACTCCGGCCCTTCCTTGGTGACTTCATTGCCCACTGCTCGCAGTGACTGTCAAAAAGTTTCCCCCTTTCCCTCAAGTCCCTCCCCTCCCATCCACTGTATTTCCCTCAACACAGAGACAAAAGGCCACCGATTCTCTAGCATCCTTCCTAAACACCTCTATTTTCAGAACTTTCTTTCTATCTGAATGTAGATTTCCTGGATTTTTCCCAAGACTAGTTTACTTGCTTCTTTGCTTAGCTCACTCTTTTCTACCTTCTCTAGGTCCTTGCTCATTTGGTGAACATATAGTTTTTTAGAAACAAATATGAGATGTTCTTTGCACTTAATATTTTGTAGCAGTTAGCTTTTTCATCTCATTGTCTGCTATGCTAAGCTTATGGCTGACAGGATTTATATGTAAACCAGATGAGTAACATATTTATCTATCTATCCATCTCTCACCTATCTAGCTTCTATCTTTCTGGTTATGTTTGGACTACTGTGAGGGTAAGTGAAGTGAAGTGAAGTCACTTAGTCACGTCCAACTCTTTGCAACCCCATGGACTGTAAAGCCTGCCAGGGTCCTCCATCCATGGGATTTTCCAGGAAAAAATACTGAAGTGGGTTGCCATTTCCTTCTCCAAGGGATCTTCCCAACCCAGGGATTGAACCTGGGTCTCCTGCACTACAGACAGACTACCTTCTGAGCCACCAGGGAAGCCAGGGAAGTGTGGGAGTCAAGATAACAAAAAGAAAAGCAGGCGTACAGAAACAGAGCCAGAAAGCGTGAGGTACTTGTGGGCAGAGAGACTGGGAATTCTTTGCTATTTGCACTGAGCTTTAATGCTTGCTAGCAGAGAAAGCGTGGGGCGTGGAGACCAGAATCACCCGCTTACTGTGCGTGAAGGACAACTTGTAGACAGCAGCGACGTGGATGCGGTGACTAGGCTCCCTCCCTTCCGTGTGTCCCTGTCCCCGCTGCTGGACCCACTGTCTTGTTTATCTTAGTATGTAATTGACATAAAATAATTCCCCCGTTTACATGCACAGTTGGATGAGTTTTGAAAGATGCATACAGTTATGTAATCACCAGCACACTCAAGACGTAGTTTCAATCCCATCACTCCCCCATAGTCCCCTCATGTCCCTTTGCATTCAAAAGTCCCCCCACTCACAGTTTTAGGAAACCATTGATCTGGTTTCTCTTGGTTCCCTGAACTGCATGCTTGTATCCCCGTAAGATGGATGTGTTGGAAGTCTAATCCCCAATAGGTGGGGTCTCAGGGAGATAATTAGATCATGAATAATTAGGCCCACATCATGGGGTTGCTGCTGCTGCTGCTGCTAAGTCATTTCAGTCGTGTCTGACTCTGTGTGACCCCATAGATGGCAGCCCACCAGGCTCCCCCATCCCTGGGATTCTCCAGGCAAGAACACGAGTGGGTTGCCATTTCCTTCTCCAATGCAAGAAAGTGAAAAGTGAAAGTGAAGTCACTCAGTCGTGTCTTACCCTTAGCGACTCCATAAACTGCAGCCTACCAGGCTCCTCCGCCCATGGGATTCTCCAGGCAAGAGTACTGGAGTGGGGTGCCATCGCCTTCTCCAATGCATGAAAATGAAAAGTGAAAGTGAAGTTGCTCAGTCGTGTCCGACCCTTAGCGACTCCATGGACTGCAGCTCACCAGGCTCCTCCGTCCATGGGGTTAGTGCCCTTATTATCAAGCTGTCTGCTGTCTCTACCATGTAAAGACACAAGAAGAAGATGTGCCTCTGTAAACCAGCAAGAAGGCTCTCACCAGACAGCAGATCTGTCTGCACCTTGATCCTGGATTAGCCCACCTCAAGAACTATGAGAAATGTTTGTTGTTTAAGCCACCTAGTCTATGGTACTTTTGTTATAGCAACTTGAGCTGACTAAGACACTTAGTATTGACTAGTGTTGCCTTTTCTAGAGTGGAATTACATATTAGCTATGACTGTGTAGATAAATGGTGGCAGACAGTATAGCTTGTTTATGCTGGATTTCTTTCCTCAACATCAAATGTTTGAGCTTCATCTATGTCATTCTGTGTATCAGTAGTTTGTTCCTTTTTATTCCTCAGTGCTATTTTATTGTATATGGTGGTGGTGGTGTAGTCGCTAAGTTGTATCCAACTCTTTGCAACCCCATGGACTGTAGCCTGCCAGACTTCTCTGTCCATGGGATTCTCCAGGCAAGAGTACTGGAGTGGGTTGCCATTTCCTTCTCCAAGGGATCTTCTTGACCCAGGGATTGAACCCAGCTCTTCTGCATTGCAGGTGGGTTCTTCACCACTGAGCCACAANCTCTGTCCATGGGATTCTCCAGGCAAGAGTACTGGAGTGGGTTGCCATTTCCTTCTCCAAGGGATCTTCTTGACCCAGGGATTGAACCCAGCTCTTCTGCATTGCAGGTGGGTTCTTCACCACTGAGCCACAAGGGAGGCCCTGTCTTATTGTATAAATATACCATAATCTGTTTATCCAACAAAATCACACATTTGAGTTGTTTCCTATGTTTGGCTCTTATGAATAAAACTACTGTGAATGTTCATGTGTGTGGACATGAATTTGATTATTTGGTAGGGGGTACATGCTCAGGAGTAAGAAAGTAAGTGTATGTTTGGCTTTATAGGAAAATGCCAAACTGTTTTCTACCAGCAATATTGCTTCGTTTCTTCCTGGCAATATTTTTAAATTTATCCATTCTAATAGATGGATAGCTATATTTTATTTTTGGCTTTTAATTTTCTGCATTACCGAATGACTAATGATGTTGTTGTCTTTTGGGTATTCATATATCATCTTCTTCTGTGAAGTGTCTGTTTAAGCCTTTGCATATTTTTACTGAGTGTTTATCCTTCTATTATTCAATTGTAAGAATTCTTGATATATTCTGAATTCAAGTACTTTGTCAGATACATTCATCACAAATATTTTCTCCCCATCTGTGGCTTGTTCTTACATTTTCTTAATAGCATGTTTTGAAGAAACATTTTTAATTTTATAAAACTCAAATTTATTATTTTTCTTTCATAATGCAAGCTTCTGCATTCTACCTAAGAAACCCCCAATGTTGGGAAGATTTTCATTTTTTTTTTTAAAGAAGTTTAATAGTTTGTCCTTTTATGTTTACTTCTCATCTATTTTGAACTCGTTTTTATGTATGCAGTGAGCTAAGAGTTGAGGTTAATTTTTTGTGAATGGATAATCAGTTGTTCAACATCATTTATGGAAAAGACTATTGCTATTGATTTATCTTGGCGTTTTCAGCAAAAATCAATGGGCCGTGTTTGTTGGCATCTATTTCTGAACTCTCTCTTCTGATCCATTTATTTATGTGTCTATCTTTGTATGAGTCTCACATTATCTTGGTTTCTGATGCTTTACAGTAAGTTTTGAAATTAGGTGATGTAAGTTCTACAACTTTACTCTTCTGTTTCAAAATAGTTTTGGCAATTCTAAGTCATTTAGATTTACAAAAAACTGTAGAATCTAAATCTTTAAAAAAAAACTTCCTGCTGCTGTTCTGATTGTGTAGAATTGACATCTTAACAATATTGAGTCTTCTAATCCGTGAATTTTGTTGTTGTTTTTCAGTCGCTCAGTCATGTCTGACACTTTGTGACCCCATGGACTGTAGCATGCCAGCTTCCCTGTCCTTCACGATCTCTTGGAGTTTGCTCAAACTCATGTCCATTGAGTTCATATGGCTCTCCATTAATTTAGCTTTCGTTTACTTTCTCCCATCAGTATTTTGTATTTTTCATGGTACAGAGCCTATATATACATATATTTCAATTTGCTATTAACTGGTTTGTGTTTTTTGATGCTATTAAAAATGGCTTATTTTGGGAATTTCTGTGTTCATGTCTGTTGCTGATATATAGAAATATAATTGGTTGCTGACCTTGTATCTAAAACCTTGCTAACTCCATTTAATTAGTTCTATCAGTTTTGTTATTTTTTTTAAGATTCCGTAGGGTTCTGTATGTATGTATTCCCTTTAAAATCAGCTCCATATCTCTGAATGTTTTCCTTGGAGAGCTGGACTACAATCTTTTCTTCTAATCTGTGGTTTCTCTCCATCGTCTGTGTCTGGACTTTTGCTCTTTTTGTTTTAGACTCTAACCTCACCAGCAACTCCGATCTTGGAGCCTGTTGTTGTCTTGGTGGGAATGCCTTCAGCTCTAGCACTAAACTCAAGAACCGTAAGTTCTTTCCTAGATGTGTCTGGAATGGAAGGCCATTCCACATTCCTTAGGATCACGACCTGTAGAAATATGGGATTAAGTTTTAGGGTGATACAGAGTTGGAAAAATTAAAGAAAAAAGCAATCACTTTAGAGAGACATGCACTGTTTACCAAGCACAATTTACAAGGAATTTTACCAGCATAGGATTGACTGAAAAGAAAAATGCACAACATCGAAGTTGTGAGTTGTGTTTTATTTGGCAGATTTCCTGAGAACTTCAAGCCCAGGAGATAGGACTCTCAGATGGCTCTGAGAGAACCGCTTAGAAGAGATAAGGGAGGAGCCAAGATATATAGGAGTTTTGTAACAAAAACCAGGTGATTGGAACATCAAAAGATGACTGTTAATTAAAGAAAATGAGATATCTCAAGTTAATGAATTTAGTGGTTTTCTATACATGGGAAGATGCAAAAGTCTGGACTCATTGAAATTATTCCTTTGACGTGGACCTCAGCTCTCTGGGGTCAGTATCCTGTGTTTTCACATTCCTGAGTTTCCAAGGGGGCACGCTTGGGGGTGGGTACCTACAGCAGTTGTGGGCTTGATGGTGAGCATCCGTTTTCCACCCTGAGATGGCTTGATGGCTGCAACATCCTTTGATCCCTGATGCGACAGATATCGTTCCTGGTCCACAGTGCAACGAAGTAGAATTGAAATGCAGTGCAGATAAAGTTATGTACGGTCCAATTACACTATGTAACAAGCAATTGTAAAACCTTAGTGCAATCTACACTAAAGAATGTGTTTTCCCCACACCTAAGGTAAACTGGCAGACTTCAGCTGGCCGTGGCTGGTGCAGCTGGTGGGGTGTAGCTCACTCCACGTGATTCTCATCTTCCAAATGGCCAGCCAGGGCACACACTCATGTGATGACANTTAGTGCAATCTACACTAAAGAATGTGTTTTCCCCACACCTAAGGTAAACTGGCAGACTTCAGCTGGCCGTGGCTGGTGCAGCTGGTGGGGTGTAGCTCACTCCACGTGATTCTCATCTTCCAAATGGCCAGCCAGGGCACACACTCATGTGATGACAGCGAGACAAGCGTGAGTAAGCCGTGTGCACCCCGTCTCAAGCCTCTGCTTGTGTCACGGCTGCTGACCTCTGCTGGTGAACTGACATGATTGAGCTCAAAGTCAAGTGGTGCAACAGAGCACCCTGCTCACTTCGGAGTCACCTGGCAAAGAGTGTGCGTGCAGGAAGGTGTTAATAATGGGACCAAAGGACTCTACTACACTGCCAGAAACTCACTAGGTATTGGGATTCCCAGAGCGCTCAATAGTAAAGAACCTTCCTGCCAACACAGGAGATGCAGGAGACTCGGGTTTAGTCCCTTTGTTGTGAAGATTCCCTGGAGGAGGGAATGGCAACCCACTCCAGTATATTTGCCTGAGAGATTCCATGGACAGAGGAGCCTGGTGAGCTGCAGTCCATGTGATTGCTGAGAGTCAGATATGACTGAACGACTGAACACACACCCACTGGGTATTATCTGTAGATGTATTTGAATGTGCTCAAATTTGTGGTTAGATTAACCACATGCAATTTGCAATTGATAGTGCATGTTCAGCTATCTTCCCCAAATCAGGAGCAAATAACGTTTGTTTAAAGAAGTTCAGATTTAGCCCCTTCAGATGTTGTTTTAATTATCTGAAATTGGAAAGCACTCATTGGCTGTTACTCACCATTTTGGTACCCAGAGCCAAAAAAACAGCTATCATTCACAGAGACACTGGAGTAGTTATATAAATGCACACAGGAAGCACATAAGACGCTGTTTGGTCTTTTGGTCGGTATGTGTTGGTTATTTGTATTCTTATTTTCTAAAACTTAAATCTTATCATGACACTCCTCTGCGGGTCCCCGTCTTGCCTAAAACTCTGACTCTCAGACTTCAGTTTGCCTCAGGATCACCTGGGAAGCTTGATAAACATGCATAGTTCTGTATTCCATTCCGCACGTTCTGACTCAGTAGTTCGGGCTGGGGCTCAGAAATCTTTATGTCTACAAGTGCACAGGTCCTCTGGATGCAAGTGGTACTTGCATCACACTTGGAGGCACGTAGACCACGGGGAGACACTCCAGGCTCTTAAGCATTGCACCCAAGTCCCTCTTCTGAGGCCTTGTCTCCAACCACATAAAACTTCGATATTTACCAAGTGAATGAAAGGTAAGAGTGACACGGCGATTCTTTGTTTCCTGAAGAGGCTGTCTTTCAAGTTATCTTAAGCCAGTGAGTGTTTTCTGAATTTTAACCTTCCCTAGGATGGGACACGTTATCTTTTTTTTTTTTTTTTNATATTTACCAAGTGAATGAAAGGTAAGAGTGACACGGCGATTCTTTGTTTCCTGAAGAGGCTGTCTTTCAAGTTATCTTAAGCCAGTGAGTGTTTTCTGAATTTTAACCTTCCCTAGGATGGGACACGTTATCTTTTTTTTTTTTTTTTCTTGTTTAGGTACATAATGTCAACAATCCCATTGCCCTTCACTCCTCCAGACTGTTTTGCATCAGAGAAAATTACATTTCCCAGGCCCTTTTGCCTTCTGGCTTCCTGAAGGTTTGGCCAACGAGAATCATGGGTGGGAAGGGGAGAGTGGGCAGGCATTTCTCTCCCTTTTCTTTGGCTCCCCCCACTGATCATGGCAGCTCTGCCACCTGTGACGTGTCTTCTGTGGTCTCAGCTCTTACCAGGCAGCTCCCCGCATGCTTCCCCAGCATCTGGACTCTCGGGCACCTCAGCATCCCACTGTTCCCCCAGCTCTAGTGCTGGCATGGATTCTTGCCATCAATAGTGATGGTCGGTCTTCTGTATCAACTAAGCTATAGCACCCAGTTATCCATCAAACTCCGATCTAGGTGTTGCTGTGAAGGTATTTTATAGATGTGATTAACAGCTGCAATCAGTTGATTTTCAGGAGATGGTGACCAATAATGTGGGTACACCTGATCCAAGGTCCTTCAGTTGAAAGGTCTTAAGAGCAGAACTGAGGTTTCCATGAGAAAGAAGACATTTTGCCTGTGGCCCTGTGGACTGCAGCATCACCATTGGCCCAAGCATCCTGAGGGAATGCTTTATGACAGCCTAGCTGGTGGTGTCAGCCTAGCTGATGCCTAGCCACCAATGACCTGAGCTAATTTCTCACAATGTGTAACGTATGTAACATCTGTCTATCCACCTATCTGTCTCTCTAATATGCTGGCTCTGTTTCTCTGGCAGAGCTCTGAGTGATACAGGGCCTCTCTAGGTTATCTCTCTACTCACTGACACAGTATATTTTAAAGAAACTTTTCAAAGGACATTGTTTACAGACTATGCCAACATTACCTTAAAAATTCATGTGTGTCATAGATCAATGGAACAGCGTAGACAGCCCAGAAATAAACCCGCGTGACTGTGATCAATTAATCAATGACAAAGGAGGCATGTAGACACAATGGAGAAAAGACAGCCTCTTCAATAAGTGGTGCTGGGAAAACTGCACAGCTACAAGTGAAAGAATAAAGACGGAATGTTTTATCACACCCTACACAAAAATAAATTCATTAAAGATATAAATGTGAGACCAGAAACCATATAACTCCTGAAAGAAATATAAGTAGAGCACTCTCCGATGTAAATTGTAGCATTATTTTTGGGATCTCGTCTCTTAAAGCAAGAGAGATAAAAGGAAAAATAGACAAATGGTACCCAATTAGGCTTAAACGCTTTTGGACAGCCAAGGAAACCATCTACAAAACAGAGCCTTCCAAATGGGAGAAACATTTGCTAATGATTTGACTGATAATGGGTTAATTTCAAAAATATGTAAAGAGCTCATACAACTCAATATCAGTAAAACAAACAACTCAATTTAAAAATGGGAAGAAGACCTGAATAGACAGTTACCCAAAGAAGACATACAGAGGGCCAACAGGCGCATGACAAGTTGCTCAGCATCATTACATCAGCGAAATGCAAATTAAAGCCACAATAATACATCACCTCATACCTGTCAGAATGGCTGTCATCCAGAAGAACACCAATAACAAACGGTGGCAAGAATGTGGAGAAAGGGGAACCCCTGTGCATTGTTGGTGGGCATGTAAACTGGTGCAGACACTGTGGAAAAATAGTACGGTGGTTTCTCGAAAAAAAAAAAAAAAAACAAAAACCCAGAATTACTATATGACCCAATAATTCCATTCCTGGGTATAAATCTGAAAAAAAAAAGAAATGCTAATTTGAAAAGATACATACTTTCCAGTGTTCATAGAGGCGTTATTTATAATAGCCAAGATACAGAATCAACCTAAGTGTTCATCAACAGATGAATGGATAAAAAAGATGTGATTGATATATATATATATATATATATATATATATACATATACATACATATACATACATACAGTGGAATATTACTCAGCTATAAAAAGAATGAGATAATGCCAGTTATAACAACATGGGTGAATTTGAGGGGTATTAAACTAAGTAAGATAAGTCAGACAGGAAAAGACAAATGCTATATGGTATCATTTATATGTGGAATTTAAAATAATAAAACAAATAAATACAACAAAGAGTATACAGACGCACAGATACAGAGAAAAAACTAGCGGTTCCCAGTGGGGAGAGGGAGGAGAGAGGGCAATTCAGGGATAGGGGCTTAAGAGGTACAAACTATTGTGTATACAATAACTAAGTTGCAAAGATAAATTGTACCACACAGGGAATATAGCCAATATTTTTAATAACTATAAATGGAGTATAACCTTTGAAAATTGAGAATCACTTTCGTACACCTGAAACAATATTACACAGCTCAGTGGGTAAAGAATCTACCAGCAATACAGAAGACATAGGAGATGGGGGTTTGATTCCCCAGGAAGATCCTCTGAAGAAGGAAATAGCAACCCAATCCAGTCTTCTTGCCTGGAAAATCGCATGGACAGAGAAGCCTAGTGTGCTACTGTCCAAAGGGCCTCAAAGAGTCAGACACAACTAAGCCCAAGCACGGATATCTTGGTTTAAAATTGAGTGTATGTGTAATTAACGCTTGAGGAAAAGTTTATGATTTATAAAGTACTAACACAAATTGTATCATGTAACCCTCTCTCTCCCTTTGTCCCAGTGAGTTGCATATTACAATGCTGAAATTCAATGAAGGCAATGAGTCTCAGACAGGCTAAATAATTTAACCCGTGCCATGTACCTGGTAGATGGAGGGACTGTGGTTTGAACCCTGGTCTCTGATACAAAATCACATGCAATTCCCAGCTCTCCTTGTGGCCACATGAATGTTCGTCCCGTGAAAGACCACTGAGTGTGGTGTCTGAGAACACGGACTATCTGTGTGAAAGGGGCAACTTATTTACAGGATCTGGGGCTGGTTTTCGTACCTGTGAAATAGTAGGAGAATCTATTTCATAGGTAGATTTTGAGGAATAGAGGAGATAATTTAAGTAAAGAACTAGAAAAATGCTGAGTTGGCCAAAAAGTTCATTAGGGTTTTCCGTAACATTGCAGAAAAACCTGAATGAATTTTTTGACGAACTCAATACTTGGCACAAAAATTCCATCAGAAAATCTAGCTATCACAGCTGTCCCACTATGTGTAATTTGATTCTCCATGCCAGGCTTCAGCAATACGTGAACCGCGAACTTCCAGGTGCTCAAGCTGGTTTTAGAAAAGGCAGAGGAACCAGAGATCAAATTGCCAATATCCGCTGGATCATGGAAAAAGCAAGAGAGTTCCAGAAAAACACATATTTCTGCTTTCTTGACTATGTCAAAGCCTTTGACTGTGTGGATCACAATAAACTGTGGAAAATTCTGAAAGAGATGGGAATACCAGAACACCTGACCTGCTTCTTGAGAAACCTATATGCAGATCACTAAGCAACAGTTAGAACTGGACATGGAACAACAGACTGGTTCCAAATAGGAAAAGGAGTACATTGAGGCTGTATACTGTCACCCTGTTTATTTAACTTATATGCAGAGTACATCATGAGAAATACTGGGCTGGATGAAGCACAAGCTGGAATCATGATTGCCGGGAGAAATATTAATAACCTCAGGTATACAGATGACACCACCCTTATGGCAGAAAGTGAAGAGGAACTAAAAAGCCTCTTGATGAAAGTGAAAGAGGAGAGTGAAAAAGTTGGCTTAAAGCTCAACATCCAGAAAACTAAGATCATGGCATCTGGTCCCATCACTTCATGGGAAATAGAAGGGGAAACAGTGGAAACAGTGTCAGACTTTATTTTGGAGGGGCTCAAAATCACTGCAGATGGTGACTGCAGCCATGAAATTAAAAGACGCTTACTCCTTGGAAGAAAAGTTATG
>SJYV01035429.1:29109-147259 GCA_006410875.1 Neotragus pygmaeus
GAGATCCAACCAGTCCATTCTGAAGGAGATCAACCCTGGGATTTCTTTGGAGGGAATGATGCTAAAGCTGAAACTCCAGTACTTTGGCCACCTCACACGAAGAGTTGACTCATTGGAAAAGACTCTGATGCTGGGAGAGATTGGGGGCAGGAGGAGAAGGGGACGACCGAGGATGAGATGGCTGGATGGCATCACTGACTCAATGGACGTGAGTCTGAGTGAACTCCGAGAGTTGGTAATGGAGAGGGAGGCCTGGCGTGCTGCGATTCATGGGATTGCAAAGAGTCGGACACGACTGAGCAACTGAACTGAGCTGATATGTAATTCCATTTACACTGAAAACATGGTTAATGAATGGCCATTATTAGCTTCTTATGGTAACAAGGGTAGTAGCTCTCTGTGAGTAATCTGCTAACAGCCTCTAACAAGGTAAAATTTGGAAACTTCTATAGCATTTTTTTTTTTGCTTCCTTGGTGGCACAGACAGTAAACAATCTGTCTGCGATGCAGGAGACCCAGGTTCGATCCCTGGGTTGGCAAGATCCCTTGGAGAAGGGAATGGCTACCCACTTCAATAATATTCTTGCCTGAAACATTCCATGGACAGAGGAACCTGGTAGGCTACAA
Organism: Neotragus pygmaeus; assembly: GCA_006410875.1. Classification (NCBI taxonomy): domain Eukaryota; kingdom Metazoa; phylum Chordata; class Mammalia; order Artiodactyla; family Bovidae; genus Neotragus; species Neotragus pygmaeus. The sequence goes on from SJYV01035429.1 coordinate 29,737, forward strand.
TACATGGGGTCACAAAGAGTCAGATGCGACTGAGCAGCTAACTTTCACTTTCACACTTTTTCATAGCAACTTTTTACATTGCTCCAATATCTGAGAACATCATCAGTGAACTCATTTTATTTCTATAGTTTTTTTTTTTTTTAAATGTCGGTCTGCTATGGGTTGTTGTTGTTGTTTTTCAGTCGCTAAGTAGCTGTGTCCAACTCCTTTCGACCACACGGACTGCAGCACACCAGGCTTCTTTATCCTTCACTGTCCCCTGGAGTTTGCTAACTCATGTCCATTGAGTCATGAGCTATGCGTGATGGGTTGGGGAAGGAAGTTTCTTCATCACAGAGAATTTGAGAAGCACTAGGAAGAAAATGCACAGTGTCTCATCTTGGGGAACCCTGAAGATTGAAGCTCCTAAAGTCAGGAGCATAGGGGCAGTGGAAGCGGGGAGCCAGATGTCACACGAGAGGCGTTGGAGAGGTTCCTTAAATGTCTTCAGTAGAGACAGATGTTGAGTGCGGTTTAAGCCAGCGGTCACAGACTGAAACTCCCAGGTGGGCAGCAAAGATGAGTCATGGGGCCCAAGTCCAAAAAAAGTCCGTGTCATTTTGATATGAAACATATACGAACATTTGTCTTGTTTTTCTCCAACTACGTAGACTTGACTTTTTCATCTTCTCAATTTTTGCTGGAAATGTGTCATGGGAATAGCTCAGTGTGAACACGATTCTAAGAAACAACAACAAAAACACCCGTGCATGTTTGATAATGAATGATAAACTTATGTTGTAGCCAAGTGTGGCAGACAGGATTCCAAGAGGCCCGCCTCGTGTTTGTGTGCATGGCCTGCAAAAGGACTGTCACTGTGATGTGACATCACCCCCATCAGTAGCTTGTGTCACACAGGGGCTTGGCTTTAAGGATAGGAGAGGAACTTGGGTGGGCCAGCCCTAGTCAGGTGAGGCCGCAAAGGGGACTGGGCTCCTTCTGGAGGGAGAGCTGGGGCACGAGTGGGGTGCTCCCTTGCTGCCTTTGAATGTGGAGGCCATGTGGTAAGGGATGCTGGCGGCCAGCAGGACTTGAGACTGTTCCTGCTCAGAACCAAGAGACAGGTGGGGAGTACAGGCATACAACCACACAGGACTCAGTCCCTGCCCACACCACGTGGTCTGGAAGAGGACGAGAAAGCAGGCTGGCTGGCACACAGACGGTAGCTTTATGAGACTGTGAGCAGGAAACGCAGTCATGGTGTTCCCGGGCTTCTGACCACAGAGGTGTCAGCTGCCCCATGGGTACTGCTTTAAGCCTCTAAGTTTGTGTGGTCATTGTTACAAAACAATAGAAAACTAACACAGCTAGGAAGCAGACACCAGGGTCAGAGCAGAGGGAAGATTCTGGAGGGCTCCTAGTTGGTTAAAGGGGGTGGCTGCCACTTGATGCCAGCTTCTGCTGCATGTGAAAATCTGGAGGGGATATAAATATACTTATAGCTGATTCACGTTGTGGTACAGCAGAAACAAAGTGATTATACTGCAATTAGGCACCCCACTCCAGTACTCTTGCCTGGAAAATCCCATGAATGGAGGAGCTTGGTGGGCTGCAGTCCATGGGGTCGCTAAGAGTCGGACACGACTGAGCGACTTCACTTTCATTTTTCACTTTCATGCATTGGAGAAGGAAATGGCAACCCCCTCCCGTGTTCTTGCCTGAAGAATCTCAGGGATGGGGGAGCCTGGTGGACTGCCGTCTGTGGGGTCGCATAGAGTCGGACATGACTGAAGTGACTTAGCAGTAGCAGTAGCAGCAAAAAATATAAAAGAGAAAAATATGGATTCAGTGTTCGCAGATCTGTGGGCTCTAGAGAAGCCAAAAATCTGGATTTTTGTATGAAACAGCTTGAATTTTAACATGGAAATTCTACACACACACAGAGACACAAATACACATGAAGTCAAGAAACCGCCTTCATGCCCTGACTCTATAGAATGACAGTTTGCTACCAACAGTCTTAAATTTCTAATTTATGCTGGTATGTTTCCTTAGGGTTAAAATTTCAACTTTAATTTGTAGGTCATTCATTGCCAAGTAAAACCCAAGATCTGACTTTGAGAAAAGTTTTGTTATAACTGGTGTTGGTATCTATCAACAGCTCTCTTTGCTTAGAAAGTGAAAGTGAAAGTCGCTCAGTTGTGTCCGACTTTTTGTGACCCCGTGGACTGTATACTCCATGGAATTCTCTAGGCCAGAAGACTGGAGTAGGTAGCCTTTCACTTCTCCAGGATATCTTCCCAACCCAGGGACTGAAACCAGATCTCCCGTATTGCAGGCAGATTCTTTGCTTAGAGGTGAATTGTTATTTCCTTTGGTTAAATATTAATGAAGAAAAGATACCTCATAGAATCCACCCTTTTTCTCCATCATACTTCGGTCTCAAGAATTTTTACCTGAAACGGAATGTGTGAATGTGTGGGCTACAATAATGCTTCTAATAAATCCAATTTCAAGTTAAGCTGAAAAAGCACTGAAGTTCTTTCTGTCGTTAGAAATCTTTGCGAAGCTGACATTTGTTCTTAAAGGAGCTTTTCATTTTCATTACTTACTTCCGTGTGATATCATTATTTGTGTGATATCATTATTTGTTATTCCATGCTGCCACCTAGTGAAACAGCAGAAGGGCTGTGCAGGTGAGTTCAAATTTCGTGCTTTTTGTATCTGAATTTTGGTGAGTATTGTGATTCTCCCAAATTATATAGTGGCACTTGTGGTAAAGAACCTGCCTAGCAATGCAGGATTCATAAAAGACGTGGGTTTGATCCTTGGGTTGGGAAGATCCCCTGGAGGAGGGCGTGGCAACCCACTCCAGTATTCTTGGAGACAGGGGTTCAATCCCTGAGATAGGAGGTCCCCTGGAGAAGGGACTGTCTACCCATTCCAGTATTCTTGCCTGGAGAATCCCATGGACAGAGGAGTCTGGTGGACTACACGCCATGGTGTTGCAGAGCTGGATTCGACTGAGAGACTTTCACTTTCACACTTAGAGTGAAAGTATTGGTATAGGCTAGATTCCCTAGAAAATGAAGGGTCTATATAATATGAATGCTTTTAGTTGTTTTTAAAAAGAACTGGAGGAGGAAATGGCAACCCACTCCAGTGTTCTTGCCTAGAGAATCCCAGGGTCGGGGGAGCCTGGTGGGCTGCAATCTATGGGGTGGCACAGAGTCGGACACGACTGAAGCGACTTAGCAGCAGCAGCAGCAGCAATTACTCTGTTAGATTCTTGGAGGTCTAAAATAAAATTCAAAAGCAGGTTATTTGCAGTAACATGGATGGATGTAGAGTGTCATACTGAGTGAAGTAAGTCGGAGACGGAAAAATATCATATGATATCCCTCGTAGGTGGAATCAAAGTGGAATTTAAGGTGGAACCTGAGTGGAATTTAAGGTGGAACCTAAGTGGAATCCAAGTGGAATAGGTGGAATGATACAAACGAACTTACTTAGAAAACAGAAAGAGACTCACAGACTTAGAGAATGGACTTACGGTTTCCAGGGGGACGGGATGGTTAGGGAGGCTGGGAAGGTCATGTACCCATTGCCATATTTAAAGTAGTTAATGAACAAGGACCTACTGCATAGCACAGGGAACTCTGCTTAGTGATATGTGGCAGCCTGGATGGGAGGGGAGTTTGGGGGAGAATGGATACATGTATGGCTGAGTCACTTGGCTGTTTACCTGACACTACCTCATTGTTAATCAGCTATACCCCAATACAAAAAAAAAGCAAAATCTTGAAAAATATTCAAAGGCATATTATATCTTTGCAATGTTTTAGCCTTACATATAGCTTGCTTTGTTTTCAAAATTGTCATGTTTCATTTTTTAGAGATGTGGAGGTTCACAAAAATGGGGAGATTTCCTGGGAAAACAAGTCGTCATTCTTTTGAATGTTTCTTTAAAGCAGTGTTCCTGCTGCACCAGACTGCACCCTAGTAAGTAAATTCTTATGTTCCTGCTTCCCCGCACATTCCCAGTCTCCCCACCATCTTGTATCCAGTTCTGAGGCTTTAATTTCTCAGCAAAGTATTTTATATCTGAAGTTTCCAATATGTGACAAGCAGGTCACCTATTGCAGTCATTCACAGATTCATCGCATCTCCTCTGCTAGAAATGACCTCAGGCTTTAAAAACATGTATTTTCCTCTCTTTAGAGAAGAAGCATCACCTAGATGGGCCCTGTGGCTTTCTCTGTTCTCAGAGCGTCTTTCCGGTAATGCTGGGATGAGGCTGAAGTGTCTTGTTGGCCAATGGGGCACCAGGACATGTTCCTTGTCCTGATAAGAGAGCTTGCTGGGGCTAAGCTGGGCTGGGGAGGAGATGCCACTCCATCAGAGGGGCAGGAGGACTCTGGTCAGAAGAGGGAACCTCAGCTCTGGAGCACTGGGGTGGTCTGCAGCCAAGGATGAAGTGTTTATCAGCAAACTTTTCTTCACCCAGCCTATGGGGACTCACCCTGCATCTGTTCAGGTCAGCAGGGCAAGGAAAAGGTGTGCGTCTGCCCTTCCTTGGAGGAAATGGCAACCCACTCCAGCATTCTTGCCTAGAGAATCTTGTGGACAGAGGAGCCTGGTGGGCTGCTGTCTCTCATAGAGTCGGACATGACTGAAGCAACTTAGCGTGCATGCGTGCTTTGGATAAAGGAATGGCAGCCCATTCCAGTATTATTGCCTGAAGAATCCCAGGGACAGAGGGGCCTGGTGGGCTGCCGTTATGGGGTCACACAGAGTCGGACATGACTGAAGCGCCTTAGTAGCAGCAGCAGCCTCTACCCTTCCTATTCAGAGGTGCTGGCCGGAGCTGAGAGATGCTGAGCTACAATTGGCAGCTGGCTTGATGAGGTTGAGCCTGCACCATCCTCTTTGACTCCCCAAACACCTTTTTCTATATAAGCTAAGAAAAAGAAAAACTGCTATGGCCATATCCTTATACTATTACTAGTCATTAGTGACCAGTTATTAATTTCACATAATTAATTATTAAAATATATAGCTACTTATTATTACTAGTAATAGTATACTGACACATATATGTGGAATTTAGAAAGATAGTAATGATGACCCTGTATGTGAGACAACAAAAGAGACACAGATGTATAGAATGGACTTTTGGCCTCTGAGGGAGAGGGAGAGGGTGGGATTATTTGGGAGAATGGCAATTGAAGCATGTATACTATCATGTAAGAAACGAGGCACCAGTCTATGTTCGATGCAGGATGCAGGATGCTTGGGGCTGGTGTACGGGGATGATCCAGAGAGACAATGTGGGGTGGGAGGTGGGAGGGGGATTCAGGATTGGGAGCTCATATACACCTGTGGTGGATTTGTGTTGATGTATGGCAAAACCAATACAGTATTGTAAAGTAGAATAAAGTAAAAAAATAAATAAATTTAAAAAAATATATATAGCTACTTATTATTACTAGTAATTGTTAATTGCCTATATTAGTTTAATTCCATGTTAATATTTAGTATACTAGTATGCTATGGTTTTTCTAATAGTCACATACAGATTTGAGAGTTGGACCATAAAGAGGGCTGAGCGCCAAAGAACTGATGCTTTCAAATTGTGATGTGGAAGAAGACTCTTGAAAGTCCCTTGGACTGCAAGGAGATCAAGCTAGTTAATCCTGAAAGAGATCAACGCTGAGCAGTCACTGGAAGGACTGATGCTGAAGCTGAACCTCCAATCCTTTGGCCACCTGAGGCAAAGAGCCAACTCATTGGAAAAGACCCTGATGCTCGACAAGATTAAGGGCAGGAGGAGAAGGGGGCGACAGAGGATGAGGTGGTTGCATGGCATCATCGACTCAATGGACATGAATCTGAGCAAACTCTGGGAGATGGTGGAAGACAGTGGAGCCTGACATGCTGTAGTCCATGGGGTCACAAAGAGTTGGACATGGCTGAGTGACTGAACAGCAACAAAAACTATCTAATTATAACTGGCTGTGTTAATAATTAGTACTAGCTTTTTCATAGCAGTAAAATCAGTGGTAGAGACAAAGATGATTGTAACCATAAACAACCCCCCAGGAAACTTGAACGGTTCTGAACTCATCTACACCTAACAGCATGGTTTTCAAAATACATTCTAAAACATGGAAAGAATTTTAAGGAGAAATGGGTATATTTCTGCTAATGGTGAGAAAGCTTCAGTTCACTTCCGTTCAGTCGCTCAGTCATGTCCAACACTGCACAGGCTCTAAGCTCGTGAGCTCCGCGGGTTGCTCTGTGGCTTGTGGGCTCCTCCCAGACCAGGGATCGAACCTGTATTCTCCACATGGGGGATTTGGTGATTCAGATAGGGACAGATTTTACTCTGGGGATAAGCAGGCATACAGAAAAGCTTGGAATGAATCTTGTTGGACATGGGCCTTTTTAGATTAGATACACTGAGAGTAGATAAGAGATCACCGTGACCACATGTTCCTGCTTGATTCTGAACTTGACAAGGTTTCTTTTGAGTGGAGGTCACTAAACATCTAATCTTTTTCTATTTTGGCTCATTTTTAACTATACATATTATCTCTGTGAATAGATTAGAAAAAAATTACGGAAGGAAAATAAGAGGGAAGGAGGATCATGATTGTGGCTGTGTTCCAACTTACAAGTAGACAGAGTGTGACTGAAGGAAAAACGTCTATCTCCTATAGTCTCTCACTGAAGACATTTTTAGAACTCTTCCTGAACAAGTATTTATCCAGCTCCTATTGGATGAGTCCCTTTGTTGGCAAGGACATCCAACCAGTCCATCCTAAAGGAAATCAGCCCTGAATGTTCATCAGAAGGACTGATGCTGAAGCTGAAGCTCTAACACTTTGGCCACCTGATGTGAAGAGCTGACTCATTGGAAAAGACCCTGAGGCTGGGAAAGATTGAAGGCAGGAGGAGAAGAAGACGACAAAGGATGAGATGGCTGGAGGGCATCACCGACTCAATGGACATGAATTTGAGCAGACTTTGGGAGATAGTGAAGGACAGAGGAGACTGGCGTGCTGCAGTCCATGGGATCGCAAAGAGCTGGACAAGACGTAGGACTGCAGAGTAACAGCAACATTAGATGAGAGCCCTAAAGTCCTGGGTACTAGAGCCGGAATGGTGAATTGGAGACTGTCCCTGTCTTCAGGAGGAGGGAGGCCAGCTTGGTATCTTACAGTGTCTCAGTTTCCTCCTACTCAAGCCCTAAATTAATCTCTCTTTTGTTGTTGCTGTTTAGTCGCTAAGCCGTGCGCAGCTCTTTGTGACCTTATGCACTATAGCCCACCAGGTTCTTCTGTCCATGGAATTCTCCAGGCAATAATACTGGAGTGAGTTACCATTTCCTTCTTCATGGGCACTTTGTGACCCAGGGATCAAACTTAAATCTCCTGCTTTGCCAGGCAGATTCTTGACCACTGAGCCACTANACCAGGTTCTTCTGTCCATGGAATTCTCCAGGCAATAATACTGGAGTGAGTTACCATTTCCTTCTTCATGGGCACTTTGTGACCCAGGGATCAAACTTAAATCTCCTGCTTTGCCAGGCAGATTCTTGACCACTGAGCCACTAGGAAAATAGTTAAAATTTAACCTCTGCCCCATCCCTATTGGCGTGTGGCTTGGGATGGTGGTTTCATTCTGCTGAAATAACCCTGCTCAGTAAGCATTTTAAGGAGAGAGGTCATTACCCTGTCACGAAACAGTACTCAGAACTCAGAATGTTGACTACTTGGCAACTTTTGCTGGCAAGGTATGAGGTGTTCTGTGCCATAATCATGTAGGAAGACCCATGCCAACCCGTCACCATGGAAACCCACTGGGCACAGCCTAGTAAGTGCTGCCAAGCCTCTCCAGAGCCTTGTGATGGGGGGCCTGTAATCCAGAACCTCCTCGTCAAAGGGCCTCCTCCATGCATGTCTGCCTTGATTTCAGTGACTGCTCCCGTGCACCAGAGATTTCTCCCCCGAAATTTGTCACGAGAGAGTCCACCCTGTTTCTAAGCATCCCTGGCTATGCTGAGGGGGGTCAGTATCCCTTATCCCCAAGCCTCTCATTACTTTAGTTAGTTCAGTCACTCAGTCATGTCCGACTCTTTGGGGTCCCATGGACTGCAGCATGCCAGGCTTCCCTGTCCATCACCAACTCCCAGGTCTTACTCAAACTCATGTCCATCGAGTCGGTGATGCCATCCAACCATCTCATCCTCTGTCATCCCTTTCTCCTCCTGCCTTTAATCTTTCCCAGCATTAGGGTCTTTTCCAGGGAGTCAGTTCTTCGAATCAGGTGGCCAAAGTATTGAAGTTTCAGCTTCAGCATCAGTCCTTCTAATGAATAGTCAGGATTGATTCCTTTTAGAATCAACTGGTTTGATCTCCTTGCAGTCCAAGGGACTCTCAAGAGTCTTTTATAACACCACAGCTCAAAAGCATCGATTCTTCAGCACTCAGCTTTCTTTATAGTCGAACTCTCACATCCATACATGACCACAGGAAAAACCCGAGCTTTGACTTGTCACTTAGGGTGCTGTAATTGGAACCCACGGCACTGGCTGGCATTAGAGACGACTTACCTGTAAAGCTCTACGGAATCAAATGAACTTTCATCTAAGAACCTGACAAGTTGGGTGAAGAAGTCTTCAAGGACTGCATTGCTGGAGAGCCAGCAGCCCACCCAAGAGTGGGGACTTCCGGGGAAGGACACCACCACGGTGTCCACGACAGGACTTGATAACCTGGCCACCTTTTGGGATCAGATCATGAGCGGGCCAGCACAGCCTCCGTTCACTGGCCACTGTTTCTCTCAGTGTGTGTGTGTGTGTGTCCTCAGTCATGTCTGACTCTTTGGGACCCCATGGACTGTAGCCCACCAAGTTCCTCTGTCCATGGAATTTTTCAGGCAAGAATACTGGAGTGGGGTGTCATTTCCTACTCCAGGGGATCTTCCCAACCCAGGGATCGAACTTGAGTCTCTTGCATCTCCTGCACTGGCAGGCAGATTCTTTACCACTAGGGCTGCCTGGCAAGCTCTGGTGTCTGACTCAGATCTGCCTTGAAATATGCCTGTGCCTTGGTACTATCCACCACCACCTCAGCTCAAGCAAGACATCCTGAGCAGGAAGATGGATGCAAAGCATGGTGTATGATGGAGTTTCATACTGAGATCCAGGGACTCTTTGATGTCCTGCTTTTATTGCTCTTCAGTCTCTAAGCTGTGTCTGATTCTGTGACCCCATGGGCTGCAGCACTCCAGGCTTCCCTGTCCTTCACTATTTCCAGGAGTTTGCTCGAACTCATGTCCATTGAGTGAGTGATGCTATTCGACCGCCTCACCCTCTGCGGTCCCCTTCTCCTCCTGCCTTCAGTCTTTCCCAGCATCAGGGTCTCTTCCAATGATTTACAGGCAGCTGGCACCTCAAGTATCTGTTCAGAGTACGGGATGCCCCACTGCCTTCTCATCCAGAAATGTGTGGAGGGTCGGGCTCAGGAAGGCCCTGCTGGGCTTTCAAATGCTTGGTGTTTCTGGCTCCTAGGAGCTTGTTCAGGTGAAGGTGCATCAGATCAGCTCTCTTTGGAAAGCCTGAGAGCACTGTGGACAGGGCTGGAGAGTAATCCCATCCCAGTCTGGGGGAAGGACCAGCAGGTGAAGCAGAGGATACAGGTGCTGATCAAGGGCTTCTGGGAGAAGCGAGACAATGGGGAGGGGCAGGGGCATCTCCTGGGACCCAGGTGCCTTGGAAACCATCTAAGAAGGCCATCAGGGACCACAGGAGGTTTGGGGTTCATGGACTGGGTACTTTGCTGTCAGGCAAGCACCTGCTTGTTTCCCAGGACTCACTTCTGTGAACCAGAGGGGTCTGTGAGAACAAAGGCTAGTAATTCCTCACTTCTGCAATGTACATTTTTGGCAGGGCATGAGTGACCACTGGGGAGAATGGTCAGGCATAGTCTAGATACTCTCACAGTTGCTATCTTTTGGCATTTAGTAGCGGAATCCCTTTCTAAGAGGCACGAAGGCAACCAAACCTATCTATGCATATGCTGTCACTGTTCAGCCGCTAAGTCATTGCGACCCCATGGACTGCAGCACACCAGTCTCTCCCCTGTCTTTCTCTGTCTCCTGGAGTTTGGTCAGACTAATGTCCACTGTGTTGGTGATGCTATCGAACCATCTCATCTCTTGCCACCCCTTTCTTCTTTTGCCTTCCATCTTTCCCAGCATCAGGGTCTTTTCCAAAGAGTTGGCTCTTCTCATCAGGTGGCCAAAATATTGGAGCTTCAGCATCAGTTCTTCCAGTGGATATTCAGGGTTGATTTCCTTTCGGACTGACTGATCTCCTCGCAGTCCAAGGCTGCTGCGTTTAGCAGGCTTTAAAGGAGAAATTCTGGAGAGAAAAATCCCAGACTTGAATCATGGCAATACCATGGGAATATTTGTAGCCCCAGGGGGATGACTTTGGATGCTGCCTAACTCTCTGTGCACAGATGTAAAGTCAGTGTATTGAATCTTATTGTTCAAATCTTATTTGCCTAACCCACATAAGCTGTTTTTCAGAAACCTGAATAATAACATTTTACATGCTTACCGTGCTTGCTAGCGTCAGACTCTGCTCTATGTATTCCACACGTATAACTCATTCATTTTCCTAACAATTCTGGGAGGAATGGATGCCTGCACCGTGCATTTTACTTGTAAGCAATTTGCCCAAGGTCATGCCGCTCTGAAGTGGAGGAAGTGAGGTTCAAGCCAACGCGGTCTGAGTTTGGACGTTGGTTCCTAACCACGACCTCCACTGCTTCTGATGATGTCATCTGCTCACAGGATATTTCTGAATTTAAGCTGACCACAAGCAGTCTTAAGAAACAGCCCTAATTTACTGTCTAATCATTGCCTTCTTCCTGCCCTGGAGCCCCACTGGATGCTCTGATGATCTGACTTAAATTTCTTAGGATAAGTGTATCTATTAGGATTCCTTTTTTGGCTAAGATCACATAAAAGGAGAATTTGTTAGAGGGATGTTGTGTGGATCAGGAAGAGGGAGGGAGGCTGGAGGATCTGGCCTAAAAACAGAACAANTAGGGTCCAGTTCACCATTTACTTTAAATGACACCCATATACCCAGTGTTGGACAGTTGATTATTCCTCTGCAGAGTTTAAATTATTTGCTTCTTCTCTGGCAATGCTGCTGCTGCTGCTAAGTTGCTTCAGTCATGTCCAGCTCTGTGTGACCCCATAGATGGCAGCCCATCAGGCTCCCCCATCCCTGGGATTCTCCAGGCAAGAACACTGGAGTGGGTTGCCATTTCCTTCTCCAATGCATGAAAGTGAAAGTGAAGGCTCTCAGTCGTGTCTGACTCTTAGTGACCACATGGACTGCAGCCTACCATGCTCCTCCACTATCATAACACAAAGTTTAAAATGTTACAGCATTCTTCAAATCAAAACTATAATGAGGTACCACCTCATACCAATTAGAATGGCCATCATCAGAAAGTATACAAATAACAAATGCTTAAGAGGGTGTGAAGAAAAAGAAACCCTCCTATACTGTTGGTGGGAATATGAGTTGGAACCATTTTGGAAAACAATATGGCAGTTCCTCCAAAAACTAAAAGTATAAGTATTCCTGGGCATGTGCTGTGCTGTGCTTAGTTGCTCAGTTTTTTTCAACTCTTTGCAACCCCATGGCTGCAGTCTGCCAGGCTTCTCTGCCCATGAGGTGTTTCCAGGCAAGAATACTGGAATGGGTTGCCATGCCCTCATCCAGGGGATCTTCCCAACCCAGGAGTGAACCCAGGTATCCTGTATTACAGGTGGATTCTTTACCATCTGAGCCACTAGGGAAGCCCTGAAATACTGAAGTGGGTAGCCTATCCCTCCTCCAGGGGATCTTTCCAACTCAGGATTGAAACCAGGGTCTCCTGCATTTCAGGCAGATTCTTTACAACATGAGCTACCAGGGAAGTCAGACACCTGAGCATATATCCACACAAAACTCTTAATTCAAAAAGATGCATGCACCCCTAGGTTCATAGCAGCACTACTTATGATAGCCTAGACATGGAAACAACCTAAATATCCATCAATAGATGGACAGGTGAAGAAGATTTGGTATATATGCACAATGGAATATTACTCAGAAATAAGAAATAATGAAATAATGGTATTTTCAGCTACATGGATGGAACTAGAGATTATTATACTAAGTGAAGTAAGTCAGAAAGAGAAAGACAAGTACTTTATGATATCACTTATATGCAGAATCTAGAACATGACACAAATAAACTTATTTACAGAACAGAAACAGATTCACAGACATTGAGAACAGGTTTGTGCTTGCCATGGGGTTGGGTGGTGGGTGAGGGATGGATTGGGAGTTTGGGATTAACAGATGCAAACTAGTATATATAGAATGGATAAACAACAAGGCCCTATGGTGTAGCACAGTATTTAATATTTAAATATTAATATTTATCAATATTTAATATCCTGAGGAAAACTACAATGGAAAAGAATATGAAAAAATCATTTATATGTGTATATATATATATATATGAATCACTCTGCTGTACACTAGAAACTAATACAACACTATAAATCAACTATACTTATTTCAGTTTCTTAAAAAGGTATTGCATTTTTTAAAAAAAGAATAATATGCAATACTAGGGATAACTAATTATACCCAGAAATACTTCACCAGAAATTAAATCTGTTTTACATCATCACTAATAGGTTGCTAAACTCTATAATTGCTATCAAAAAGTCAAATATATTGAGAGAATGTACCAGGCAGTCCAGGTGGAGTGGCAACAAGAGAATGAAAGTGAAAGTTGCTCAGTCGTCTCAGATTCTTTGTGATCCCACATGGAATTCTCCAGGCCAGAATACTAGAGTGGGTAGCCTTTCCCTTCTTCAGGGGATCTTCCCAACTCAGGGATCGAATGCAGGTCTCCTGCATCGCAGGTGGATCTTTACCAGCTGAGCCACAAGGGAAGTCCGAGAATACTGGAGAGGGTAGCCCATCCATGATTCAGTGGATCTTTCCAACCCAAGAATCAAACCAGAGTCTGCTGCATTGCAGGCAGATTCTTTACCAACTGAGCTATCAGGGAAGCCAACAAGAGGATATGCTAGGGTACACATCATAAGTTGTTTGTTGTTCAGTCACTCAGTCATTTCCAACTCTTTGCGATCCCATACTGCAGCATGCCAAGTTTCCCTGTCCTTCACTATCTTCCAGAGTTTTCTCAAACTCAAGTCTATTGAGTCAGTGATACCATCCAACCTTCTCATTCTCTATCACCCCTTTCCCCTCCTGCTCTCAATCTTTACCACCATCAGGGTCTTTTCCAATGAGTCGGCTCTTCAGATCAGAGGCCCAAAATATTGGAGCTTCAGCTTCAGCGTCAGTCCTTCCAATTGATATTCAGGGTTAATTTCCTTTAAGATAGACGAGTTTGATCTCCTTGCTGTCCAAGGGACTCTCAAGAGTCTTCTCCAGCACCACAATTTGAAAGCATCAACTCTTCATCACTCAGTCTTTGTGGTCCAACTTTCACATTTATACATGACAAGTGGAAAAACCATACCTTTGACTAGACAGATCTTTGTCAGCAAAGTGATGTCCCTGCTTTTTAACACACTGCCTAAGTTTCAGTTCAGTTCCNCTCTTTATCACTCAGTCTTTGTGGTCCAACTTTCACATTTATACATGACAAGTGGAAAAACCATACCTTTGACTAGACAGATCTTTGTCAGCAAAGTGATGTCCCTGCTTTTTAACACACTGCCTAAGTTTCAGTTCAGTTCCATTCAGTTCAGTCCCATGTTCATGTCCAACTCTTTGCGACCCCACAGAATGCAGCAAAGCAGGCCTCCCTGTCCATCACCAACTCCTGGGGCTTATTCAAGCTCATGTCCATTGAGTTGGTGATGTCATCCAACTATCTCATCCTCTGTCATCCCCTTCTCCTCCCACCTTCAATTTTCCCACCATCAGGGTCTTTTCAAATGAGTCAGTTCTTAACATCAGGTGGCCAAAGTATTGGAGTTTCAGCTTCAGTATCAGTCTTTCCAACGAATATTCAGGACTGATGTCTTTTAGGATGGACTGGTTGTATCTCCTTGAAGTCCAAGGGACTCTCAAGACTCTTCTCCAACACCACAGTTCAAAAGCATCGATTCTTCAGTGCTCAGCTTTCTTTATAGTCCAACTCTCACAACCATACATGACCACTGGAAAAACCATAGCTCTGACTAGATAACTCTTTGTTGGCAAAGTAACGTCTCTGCTTTTTAATATATTGTCTAGGTTGATCATAACTTTTCTTCCAAGGAGCAAATGTCTTTAAATTTCATGGCTGGAGTCACCATCTGAAGTGATTTTGGAACCCTAAAAAATAAAGTTTCTCACTGTTTCCATTGTTTCTCCATCTATTTGACATGAGGTAATGGTAACAGATGCCATGACGTTAGTTTTCTGAATGTTGAGTTTTAAGCCAAATTTTTCACTCTCCTCTTTCACTTTAATCAAGAGACTTTTTAATTCTTCTTCACTTTTTGCCATAAGGGTGGTGTCATCTTCATATCTGAGGTTATTGATATTTCTCCCAGCAATCTTGATTCCAGCTTGTGCTTCTTCCAGCCCAGTGCCTCTCATGATGTACTCTGAATAGAAGTTAAATAAGCAGGGTGACAATAATCAGCATTGACATTCTCCTTTCCCTATTTGGAACCAATGTCTTGTTCCATGTCCAGTTCTAACCATTGCTTCGTGACCTGCATACAGATTTCTCTAGAGGAAGGTCAGGTGCTCTGGTATTCCCCTATCTTTCAGAATTTTCCACAGTTTTCTGTGATCCACACAGTCAAAGGCTTTGGCATCAATAAAGCAGAAGTACATATTTTTCCGGAACTCTCTTGCTTTTTCAATGATCCAGAAGATGTTGGCAACTTGTTCTCTGATTCCTCTGCATTTTCTAAAACCAGCTTGAACATCTGGAAGTTCAAAGTTCACATATTGTTGAAGCCTAGCTTGGAGAATTTTGAGCATTACTTTCCTAGTGTCTGAGATGAGTGCAGTTGTGTGGTAGTTAGAGCATTCTTTGGCATTGCCTTTCTTTGGGATTGGAAGAAAACTGACCTTTTCCAGTCTGTGGCCACTGTTGAGTTTTCCAAACTTGCTGGCATACTGAGTGCAGCACTTTTACGGTATCACCTTTTAGGATTTAAAATAGTTCAACTGGAATTCCATCACTTCCACTAGCTTTGACTGTAGTGGTGCTTCCTAAGGCCCACTTGACTTCACATTCCAGGATATTTGGCTTTAGGGGAATAATTATACCACTGTGATTCTCTGGGTCATGAAGATCATTTTTGTGTAGTTCTTCTGTGTATTCTTGCCACCTCTTCTAAATATCTTCTGCTTCTGTTAGGTCCATACCATTTCTGCCGTTTATTGAGCCCATCTTTGCATGAAATGTTTCCTTGGTATCTCTAATTTTCTTGAAAAAATCTCTAGTCTTTCCCATTCTGTTGTTTCCCTCTATTTCTTTTCATTGATTATTGAGGAAGGCTTTCTTATNAGTTCTTCTGTGTATTCTTGCCACCTCTTCTAAATATCTTCTGCTTCTGTTAGGTCCATACCATTTCTGCCGTTTATTGAGCCCATCTTTGCATGAAATGTTTCCTTGGTATCTCTAATTTTCTTGAAAAAATCTCTAGTCTTTCCCATTCTGTTGTTTCCCTCTATTTCTTTTCATTGATTATTGAGGAAGGCTTTCTTATCTCTTCTTTCTATTCTTTGGAACTCTGCATTCAAATGGATATATCTTTTCTCCTTTGCCTTTCATCTCTCTTCTTTTCACAGCTATTTGTAAAGCCTCCTCAGGAAACCATTTTGCCTTTTTGTCTTTCTTTTTCTTAGGGATGGTCTTGATACCTGCCTGCTGTACAATATCATGAACCTAATCCATAGTTCTTTAAGCACTCCATATATCAGGTCTAATCCCTTGAATGTATTTGTGACTTCTGCTGTATAATCATAAGGGATTTGATTTAGGCCATACCTGAATGGTCAGGTNCTGCCTGCTGTACAATATCATGAACCTAATCCATAGTTCTTTAAGCACTCCATATATCAGGTCTAATCCCTTGAATGTATTTGTGACTTCTGCTGTATAATCATAAGGGATTTGATTTAGGCCATACCTGAATGGTCAGGTGGTTTTCCCCACTTTCTCCAATTTAAGTCTGAATTTGGCAATAAGGAGTTCATGATCTGAGCCACAGTCAGCTCCCAGTCTTGTTTTTGCTGACTGTGTGTAACTTCTCCATCTTTGGCTGCAAAAAATATGATCAATCTGAAAAAAATAATAATAAAATAAAATAAATATGATCAATCTGTTTTCAGTGTTGACCATCTTGTGATGCCCATGTGTAGAGTCTTCTCTTGTGTTGTTGGCAGATGGTGTTTGCTATGACCAGTGCGTTCTCTTGGCAAAACTCTGCCCTGCTTCATTCTGTACTCCAAGGCCAAATTTGCTTGTTACTCCAGGTGTCTATTGACTTCCTACTTTTGCATTTCAGTCCACTATAATGAAAAAGGCATCGTTTTGGGGTGTTAGGTGTAGAAGGTCTTGTAGGTCTTCATAAAATCATTCAACCTCAGCTTCTTCAGCATTACTGGTCAGGGCATAGACTTGGATTACCCTGCTATTGAATGGTTTGCCTTGAAAATGAACAGAGATCATTCAGTCGTTTTTGAGATTGCATCCAAGTATTGCATTTTGGACTCTTTTGTTTGCTATGATGGCTATTCCATTTCTTCTAAGGGATTCTTGCCCACAGTAGTAGATATTATGGTCATCTGAACTAAATTCACCCATTCCAGGCCATTTTAGTTCGCTGATTCCTAAAATGTCAACATTCACTCTTGCCATCTCTTGTTTGGCCACTTCCAATTTGCGTTGATTCAAGAACCTAACATTCTAGGTTCCTATGTATTATTGCTCTTTACAGCATCAGAATTTACTTCCATCACCAGTCACATCCACGACTGTGTGTTGTTTTTGCTTTGGCTCCATCTCTTCATTCTTTCTGGAGTTATTTCTCCATTGATCTCCAGTAGCATATTGGGCATCTACCAGCCTGGGGAGTTCATCTTTCAGTGTCCTATCTTTTTGGCTTTTCATACTAATCATGGGGTTCTCAAGGCAAGAATACTGAAGTGGTTTGCCATTTCCTTCTCCAGTGGACCACGTTTTGTCAGAATTCTCCACCAGGACCTGTCCATCTTGGTATACAATATGGCTCATAGTTTCATTTGAGTTAGACAAGGCCATGGTCCATGTGATCAGATTGATTAGTTTTCTGAGATAATGGTTTTCAGTCTGTCTGTCCTCTGAGGGAGAAGGAAAAGAGGCTTATGGAAACTTCCTGATGGGAGATACTGACTGAGGGGATAACTGGATCTTGTTCTGATAGGTGGGGTCATGTTAGTAAATCTTTAATCCAATTTTCTGATGATGGGTGGGGCTGTGTTTCCTCCCTGTTGTTTGACCTGAGGCCAAACTGTGGTGGAGGTAATGAAGATAATGGCGACCTCCTTCAAAAGGTCCCCTGCAGTCCTTCTGCATACAGTCCCCCCAGCCCTGCAGCAGGCCACCGCTGACCCATGCCTCTGCTGGAGACTCCTGGACTCTCATGGGCAAGTCTGGGTCAGTCTCTTGTGGGGTCACTGCTCCTTTCTCCTGGGTCCTGGTGCACACAAAGTTCTGTTTGTGCCCTCCAAGAGTCTATCTCCCCAGTCCTATGTAAGTTCTGGCAGCTCTATAGTGGGGTTAATGGCAACCTCCTCCAAGAGGGCTTATGCCATACCCAAGTCTGCTGCATCCAGAGCCCCTGTCCCAGTGGCTGTCCACTGCTGACCATCTTGTCTGACCATCTTGCCATCTTGCTGACCGTCAGTGCCTACCATCCTGCTGGGCTTCTCTGTCCTTGCACATTGGGTATCTCCTCACAGTCACTCCAGTGAGTCCTGCAGAAGCTGCGTGCTGCTGGAGTGGCAGTTGTGTGGCTCTGGAGCGACTGTCTGAAAGTGAAAGTGAAAGTGAAGTCGTTCAGTCCTGTCCGACTCTTTGCGACCCCATGGACTGTAGCCTACCAAGCTCCTCGGTCCATGGAATTTTGCAGGCAAGAGTACTGGAGTGGGTTGCCATTTCCTTCTCCAGGGGATTTTCCCCTGGAGAAATCAGGGGAAATCAGGGGAGAAGGATCAAACCCAGGTCTCCCACACTGCAGGCAGATGCTTTACTGTCTGAGCCACCAGAGAGAGACTGTCTAGGTTTAGGTAAATTAATTCACAAAAGAATGCAGTGTAACATGTAGTCAAAATATCACCACACAGAAGAGAATATCATAGATAGGCTTGGAAAAAAATATGTTAATTTTCCAGTCTCAGCTGCCAGGCATTAAAAAATGTAGAACATTTCTATCATCTTGGAAGTAGTCTTCTTCACAAAGTGTCCTCTAAAAGAACACAACTACTGGTACATGCAAGCAATTCAACAAAAGTTTCTTAAAGATATAAGATCAAAGTTGGCCAAGTTCTCATCTGTTAACAGTGTGTCTTCCATTTACCTGGAGTCCTAAAAATAAAACCCTGTTTGCTAAATAGAGAACAGTCAGGGCAGGGGTGGGAGGCAGAAATGAGTAGAAGGATAGAGATCCCTATTCCCCAAACCACACTAATCTCTACACTTTTCCACCTTCTCAGTAAATTCCACTGAGAAAGAGTTTCCTCTATGCTTAGACTTTTTTATATTTACACTTTATTGATAAATAATTCTCTCTCTTGATGTCAGATTAAAAATCTGATGAAATGAGGGACAATAAGCATGATTATTATTAGACTTCATATAAAAATTTATATAAAAACGCTGAATATGGATTTTTTAATGACTCTGACTCTGTGAAAAAAAGGGGGGGGCGGGTAGGGAGGAGAGAGAATGTAAATTGAATAATACTTACTCTCTTTCAAAATTTTCTTACTGGTTTGTTTTTTTGTTTTGTTTTGTTTTTTGTAAAACCATTTGTGAGATGACTGTTAAAATATGAACTATCAAGTCATAGACTGTTTAGCTCATATCTTAATCTCTTTATTTTAGGAACTTGGAACTGACTCTGTGGCCAAGAAAGGAATTATAGTCTGCAAATACAATAAAAATTAGCAGAATTAATTATTGGAAGGATGGAAAACTGGGTCACACCAACATGCAGCATTTAAAAGGCCTAATTCAAGATAGTTATATACAAAACTCAGTCTTTTATTAGCTTTTTTCAATTTTTTTAAATTGAAGTACAGTTGATTTACAATTCTGTGTTGATTTCTGCTGTATAGCAAAGTGATTCAGTTATATACATTCTTCTTTATATTATTTTCCATTATGGTTTTTTACACGACATAAAATTTATTTTACATTGCTAAAAACATACTCACTGGCTGAAGTAAGACATTCACAACCTAATAGTAGGTGAATTTTCTTAAGTTTTCAAACTCATGCCTTACACAGGCAGACTACATTTTGCTTGTAAACCAAATCAGAATACACTTGATTCATGAATTTTGTACAGCTTTGTGATGGCACAGGCAGTACAGCAAATGTTATTTGGATGCTTAGGACATTTCAGTGACTCATGAAACTGCAAGGAAAAATTGGGACAGCTCTTGAAAGTCTGGGATATACAATCTCTATAACCATGGAAATTAGAGAGTTAGAGGTCAAGGAAAGGAGAAGGAAAAGAAAAAAGGAAATTCAAGAGTCAGACTGCCTAGGAAAATGGTATTATTTTAAATATAAGGTTTTGGAACATTAAGATTTTGATATGGAAAGTCTTCTAATGTACTAAATATGTACAATGAAATAATAATGTACTGAAAATGCCTTGTGAAAATTACAATAAGCCAAGTCAATTAGCAAAATATAACAAATGGGCAAGGAAATTTTTAAATAAGAACACTAATGTATTTTTATGAATAAAATGTTTGCCTACTCAGGCAAATTCTCTAAAGCAAGGGTATGTCACCTAGAGAGGAAAAGAAAGTGGCTAATGACAAAATGTAAATTAGCTAAAACAGGGCATAAAATGGTATTTGCACATTCCCAAAGCAATACACTTTCTCTTCCTGCTTTGTTCCATGCAAAAAATAAACAATTAGGAAATAAATTATTTAAAACAGTTGCCTTAATCAGCTTGCCTCTGTGTGTGAGCATTCTAAGAGCTACTGGCCATCAATGTCATTTCAGTCAAGCCACCAATATATGCTTTTTTACCTTGCACTGATTGGAAGCATTTTCTAATTTCAGTCACCAGTTAGTCTGCTCATTCAGGCATCCTCCTTCCATACGTGAATTCTTCCTTATTACAAGGTCACTTTCACCTTACATCTCTGCTTTCTATTTGGCTGTGAAATATCCAGGTGTTCTGGATTATTAAAATACACGCACAGCTTACACTGCTTGAGAAAGATTATATTCATTTTTCATGGGGTTTTACATCTCATAATAAGCTACTTGTGTGATGATCCATTTTCATTTTTAATTAGGATGTCCTCTGAATTCCCTTTTTGCTCCTACAGACAAAAAAAAATTTAATCAAGAAATATCTCTGTGAGCTCAGAAACAATTAAAATGCATTTCTTATAGAGGTGTTATCAAATCAAGAAAATCTGAAATGAGTTATTTGGTGTTATCATAATCAAAGCCAAACTCTCACTCTACATGTAAAACATGTCTGATAAGCTTTATTACATAAAGTTAATATAGTGTTTTTTAAGAAAGAAAATGGATCCTTGAATCTGGTTACGGGGAACTAGTATCAACTTAACAGGGTGTCTGTTATCAACTAATGATTATGATAAGTGCTATCTCAGAAGGGAGCAAATCCTGAGAAGTAATTGGATTTGCTAAATCCAGACTGGTTTTGGCTTTGGCTCTTGCACCTGCAATAAAAAAAGGACAGCTGTTCTGGACACCCACCCCGTAAATACTATTAAGCTTATTAACACAAACCTTTTGGCTATGATCAAGTGAAGTATCAGTTTAATCCATTATACCTTGTCTGTGAAGGGACTCACTCCATCTTGCCCTGCTACTTAAGAGAGGTTGTAGGGTGGGATTTGGCAAGCCAACAAAACCTTTTCCATCTTTAACAGCTATGGGTTTTATTTATGACCCAAGTGATAGTGATAATGATAATGATACCTCGGATGAATAAACACCTCAGTCCTAAGGAGTTCAGAGAGCTCTGCTGATACTTATCCAATTAATCCTCACCACATGCTTGGTGGGTAGGCATGCGGCATTATCCCTGGTTTACAGACGAAGAAAACGGAGCCAAAGTGACTAGCCTGGTATCAATCACTAAGTAAGCTTAGTGGAGAAAATAATACCAAGAATTCTTATCTCTCAATGCAATCCTGTGATTAAAATAGTAATTGTTGCAATTCTAAGGCTTCTGGTAAGAACTATATATATATAACTGTGAAATAGTACTACCTGGTAATTGCATGAAATTGCTCAGGGAGCATTAATCAATTANTCTTATCCCTCAATGCAATCCTGTGATTAAAATAGTAATTGTTGCAATTCTAAGGCTTCTGGTAAGAACTATATATATATAACTGTGAAATAGTACTACCTGGTAATTGCATGAAATTGCTCAGGGAGCATTAATCAATTAGAGTCAACTAATAAACAAGATAATGGGGAAAGGGGAAGTATTATATCCTCAAATGATCCATAAATTCCTTTTTATCCACATAGGCTGACCATTGTTTTTAGACCAACTTCCAACTGAATTCAAAGGGAGAAATGGGGCAATAACTTATTAAAACTTTTGAACATCATCCCAAAAGAACTGAAAGATGGCAGATAAATCTATATATCCTATGACTTGTTTCACGCTTGTTCTTTATGCCTCAGGATTTTATCACTTTAAAACTATGTGGAGAGGCTTGCCAGTGGTCTAGAGGTAAAGAATCTGCCTGCCAGTGCAGGGAACATGGTCTAGGAAGATTCCACTTGCCACAGACAACTGAGTCCATGGCTCACAACTACTCCATGTGCCTGGAGCCTGAGTTCCACCAGAAGTCACTGCAATGAGAAGCTCTTGCACTGCAAGGAAGAGTAGATCCTGCTTGCTGTAAGTAGAGAAAACCTGTGCACAGCACCAAAGACCCAGCAAAGCTAAAAATAAAATAAAATAAGGCTTTGTAAAATATAAAACTACAGGGAATAAAACAATGATTTTATTCATATTATTAAAAGGTTATCATAATAAACAAAACAATCTGACAGATGCTACCTGAAGCTTAGATTTTTTTTTAATCTCAGCTTAAGAAAAGATGATCACACATATTTAGCTCTGAGAATCAGATTCAGAAAGTGTCATCAACCTTTCCTCAGCCTTATAGGGTCAATTGAGCAATCAGTAACCACCACTGGAGCTAGTCAACTTAATGGTAACATGATTCTGACAGTCTTCAAAGCAGTTAGATTTGACCAATTGCAAATAAGAAACCTATGCATATTTTTCTGTAGCTATTTGTTCTCTTTTTGCAGCAATTAGGATATTTCAGTTTTTACCTCTGTACAGCTAGTGAAAGGTGTTCATTTGTGTCAGACTCTTGCCAGACTCCTCTGTCCATGGAATTCTCCAGGCCAGAATACTGGAGGGGGTAGTCATTCCCTTCTCCAGGGGATCTTCTCAACCCAGGGATTTAACCCAGACCTCCTGCACTGCAGGTAGAATCTTCACCATCTGAGCCACCAGGGAAGCTAGTACATCTCTGAAACAATACCATAAAATAAGCAGCAACAGCAGAATTAAGTTGGAGTTAAGAAAGAGGATTTTGTTCACAGTCCAAAAGCCAGATGAACCACAATTTAACTTTGTTTGGGGCCTCTGTTCCTGAAAAAGAATCTTGAAGAAAATATGGAATGAATAGAAAATAGACATTCTTCTGTAACAGAAAAAGTATCTAACATAGAGCTAGTGGGGCTTCCCTGGTGGCTTAGTGGTAAAGAATCCACCTGCAAGGCAGGAGACTCAGGTTCAATCCCTGTGTTGGGAAGATCCCCTGGAGCAGGGCATGGCAACCCACTCCAATATTCTCACTTGGTGAATCCCATGGGCAGAGAAGCCAGGTGGCCAGTCCATAAGATCAAAAAGAGTCGGACATGACTAAAGTGACAGCATATACAGCAAAGGGCTAGTAGCTGATTCTTCTTTTAAAAGAATATTTTAGTTTTGAAACTCTGAAATCCTAGAGTCCCTGGACTGTCCATTTCAGGTACATTTCAATCAAAGAATACGACCTTTAATAAGACAATTATTAGTTAAATGTTGGGCTTTTGTTTCTCCTATCACCATGCAAATACAGTTTGGGATGTTATCTGAGTGTCACTTCTGAGCGCCTAATAATTATAAGTGGGAAAACAAGTGACATGAAATTTCATAAAGACATAACTCTCAAAAAAGGAGTTCAATTAATACCTTACTTTCTATCTCCTCCATTCCTTTTAAAAATTGAGATTTTGCACAGTGAATATGATCTTAGAGAACAAAGATGATGACATTTATCCCCAGATAAATGATATGCGTTTGCCTCCACGACCATTAGAACATCACTGAGACTCTTCATATCTCCTCCTGTCTTCAGGTAAGTGTCCAGAAAATGTAACTGCTTTTTACATCTGAAATCCAGAGGAGGCTGGTAAACCAAACAACTTTTTTTTTTTAAGTCACTTCAATGAATGCATAGAAAAGACCCACAGACATAGGAAGAAGGAAGATCTGAGATAGTGAATGAGGGATGTTTGTCTTTTGCTTTACTGTCACTGGACAACTCTTTCAGAAATGGTTTTTGAAAAGCCAAAGGCAAAAATGTTTGAACAAAAGACAGGTAAGCTCCATACTTAAACTCAACACAGAATATTTGACCTTTAGTGTGCCTACTTATTTTATCAATATAACATATGCAAGCAATTCCAAATGCAAACTTCAAAATATTTGCATTTTACTAATGAAGTACGTGGGCTTCCCTGGTGGCTCAGCCATAAAGAATCCACCTGCAATGCAGAAGCCACAAGAGTCACAAGAAGTTCCTGAGTCAGAAAGATCCCCTAGAGGAGAGGACAGCAACCCACTCCAGTATTCTTGTCTGCAAAATCCAATGGACAGAGGAGCCTGGCAGTCTGTAGTCCATGGGGTCACAAAGAGACAGACATGACTAAAGTGATTTAATACGCACAGTCCAAAAAAGTACTTGAAAAATACACAGATTTCACAATTATATTGAACTTAAAGAGATAAACTGTTTAATTAAAATATTTTGATTTAAAAAATATGATGGTCTACTTTTACATAGTTACAGAACTACTGTATAGAAACATTAAATATCATTATAATTTAAGTAGAAATATTAATAATTGAACACATATGTTTGTAGAAATTTGATGTGCAAATAATGAGAACTCAGAATTTGTTCAACGTTAATAATTCTGTATGCATCATAATTGGTCTTCCCAGGTCTCACAGTGGTAAAGAAACTGCCTGCCACTGCAGGAGATGCATGAAACCAGGGTTTGATCCCTGGGTCAGGAAGATCCCCTGATGAAAGCATAGCAACCCACTCCAATATTCTTGCCTGGAGAATCCTATGGACAGAGGAGTCTGGTGGGCTATGGTCCATAGGGTCTAAAAGAGTCCAACACTACTGAAGCAACTTAACAATGCATGCACACAACTGAATGAGCTCACCTAGAAGAAGGTCTGGAGAAAGAAGAGAGCAAAAACTAAACTCTGCCATTGCACATTTAGGGACTGGCACCAGGATGAACAGTCAATGAGGAGATTGAGGAAAGGCTGGCAGAGCTGCAGAAAAACAAACCAAAAAAAAAAAAAACCAGGAGAGTTTGGCTCTGTGTATTCAATAAAAGAAACATACTTTAAGTAGGAAAAGGACAGAAAATAGATCACCGACTTGACCAGATGGAAACTGACAGTTACATTCATTTTTAGCAAAGTTTCAGTAGAGACTAGTTGGAATGGGTTAAAAAGAGAATTGGAAATGGAAAAAAATGAAGAAATCAAGTAGAGAATTATTTGAGCCTTGCTTTCAAAGAGATTAGAGCAATACGGCAACAGTTGAAGAACAATGGGTCAAGGGAAGATAATCTCAAATTGTATGCTGATTAGAATTATTCAGGAGAGGGATAACTGGTTCAGGAGAGGGTTCAGGAGAGAGAGGGAGAATAACCACCAGAGCAGAGCCCTTGAGTAGGCAGAAGCTGATGAAATGCTGTGCCTGGCCAGAGAGATTGCCCACATACAACGACAGAGAGAACCCATTGAACCCAACATGAGGAATGTCAAGGTGTGGGTTCACATCCAGGTGTGTTTTGGAAATTTGTTGAAGAAGAAATAGGTTAGTTTTCTTTCTGAATAAAAGAAGAGGAGACGGAATTTGAGGTTTGAAGAGAGAGTGAGGGTGAGATCATTACCACAACAAATAAGAAAGTAAAATTTTATTTTATGATATAATAAAAATGAGGTTCTCTTGGAACTTAATTCCCATTTGCAACATTTTTGTATGGCTAATTATTTCAAATAATGTCATTTGTAATAAAGCCCAGATTTCCAGGAAATACAATCTTGGTGTTATTCAAATAAGTGGAGTATTCCCTTCTCACAAAACTAATAATACTACACTAATGAAATTTTGCTAACAAAGTCTACCATGTTGCTCATTATCTCCTATTAAGAGAGATATTATTGTATCTAATACCCTCTTTTTTATTAACTAAAACCCTATTAAATCATATAGTTTCCATTTTGAATTTTAAAAGTTCTAATTTTTCACACAAAAAACAATTCCTTCATAGAAAGTAAGTTGGCAATGAAAGATTTCAATATGGTGAAAAACATTTCACTGTGTTCTAATACAGCAAGGAGAGGGAAAGAGAGCAAGCTTTTTTTCATCTTTTTATCACTGTATTTTCTAGAAAACATATTCAGTGTAAATGTCAGGGAGCAAAATACCCAGGACAGAATTCCTTGTAAGTGCTAATAAAAGATTCAAATATACACATGAAAAGTTTAATTTATGTTTTAAAAGTTATTACTCTTTCATTATTATAATAATAGAATTTTATAAACACACAAACCAAAATAAATTCAACACAGAACTACTTCATAGATGTACTTGTTCTGTAAAAACTACTATATTATAATCTCATTTATGTCTCTAGTTTGAGTCATTTCATGTACATGTTAGTGTCTGTCCTCTTCCTACAATCACCATGGAATTATTTCAACCACAGAATATTGTTCAACTCTCTAGATTACATGCCCACTCAGAAGGTGCAAAATCTAGAGTAATCCACACATTTAAATAGGACTCCTAAGTGTAAACAGTTGCAGTTGCTTGGGTTTCCTGGACAGTAGGCTCCAAGACAGGATTTGCTGGGAGTGCTCTAGAGATTAACACTTGGAGGGGAAGGAAAGTAAGAGGCTAGGTTACAGTACATTCCCAACCAAGGCCTCATGGACGCTCTAATGGCCCTTAGAAATCATCCCCAGTGGGGAGAGGGAGTGAGGCCTTTGCTTTTTCTAGAACTTGATGTGGATATATGTTGCCCCTGTGAAGGGGCATCATTTATTTGGTCAAGGCAGCTCTCTTTAGCTGAGGACCATTCCCAGCAGAGATCTATCAGAAAGCAGCACTCCCAGAAGCTGAAGAAAAAGTCCTTCAGTTCTGAAGAAGGATCAGGGTACAATATATGGCCCCCCACAAGATCAAAGATAATCTTTGCACCAACTAAGATGAGACATTATAGTTTTAAGTGACCATTTCAAGGTAAGGCTAAGCATCTAAAGGTCAGCACAGGGCATTAACTACAGCTTCAAAGATGATCAGGCTAATAATTCTGCTGGCTCAGCAAGATTTAATAATCTGGTGTTTCCCCACCCCTCAGGAACTGAGAGCATTGAGGATTATAGGGTAACACTCCTCTATTGAGGATCTGGAGGATGTAGAGAATAGAAATAGTGATATCACACAAAGAGTAACAATAGCTAGAGTGGTGGGGTTAGTAAAACCACTTATCAAGTAACAAATACTTTCTACATGCCAGGCATTGCATTAGAGATCCTAACTGAATTACAAAAAGTAAAATAATTTTCAAGACTCCCTGCTAATAAGGAACAGAGAAGTCACAGAAATACTAATGGGTGAAGCAGACCACACATAACTGGCAATGCATATATTGTATGCATAATGGAA
Organism: Neotragus pygmaeus; assembly: GCA_006410875.1. Taxonomy (NCBI): domain Eukaryota; kingdom Metazoa; phylum Chordata; class Mammalia; order Artiodactyla; family Bovidae; genus Neotragus; species Neotragus pygmaeus. The sequence continues at coordinate 57,110 of SJYV01035429.1, forward strand.
GCTTTGGTAAATCAAAGAAAGAAGATAACTAATACTCAATTCTGGTCAAATGTTACCATGTGGGAATGAGAACCCATTGTAGCCAAATATACAAACTTTTTTTTTTTTTTACTTTATTTTACTTTACAATACTCTATTGGCTCTGCCATACATCGACATGAATCCACCACAGGTGTACCCTTTTTTAAGAGGAAAAATCTATAGGGTTATGTGAATTCACCTAATGTCTTTAGTGTTGGCTAATTTTTTAAATAAATAAATAATGCCTTGTGTTTCAAACAAAACACATCTGGAATAATATTCTGCTACTTCTGAAATAAAAAGAATTTATTCTTCAAAGTATCAATCTATTGTTGATTGTCTTGGTAGAATTATAACCTTCAAGCAAGAACCTTGCATATTGACTTGTATCCACCACCAATGGAATGAGACAAAAAGAAAAGAGGAACAACAGGGAGCTTCAGTGGTAAACCTTCAGTAAAAGCAAAACCACTGATGAGATCTCAGAGGGTGGCCAACTTTACTAGTCAAGAATCATTGACATGGATGAACTTAGCTTTTAGCAGAAAATACCAGTTCACCAGCAGTGACACTGAAGAATAATGAATGCTGGTAGTAATTTTTTTTAGTTGGAAGACACTGTATCTATCACAAAAGGATATTGTCCATGAGAAAGAAAAAAAACTTCAAGAGCAGCAGATCAGGCCACATGAGGATATGGCTGCTTTGGATATGAAAAAGTGAAGTGAAAGTGTTAGTCGCTCAGTTGTGTCCAACTCTTTGCAACCCCCAGGATGGAGCCTGCCAGCCCCTCTGTCCATGGAATTCTCCAGGTAAGAATACTGGAGTGAGTAGCCATTTCCCGTTTCAAGGGATCTTCCAAACCCAGGATTGAATCCAGGGTTTCAATCAGATAATTAATTGCAAGCAGAATTGCAAGCAGATTCCTTACAGTCTGAGACATGAGGGAAGCTTTGGATATAGTCGTAGAAATTGGTAGTAAGAATTGAAAGCTGAGACATCTCTAGTGGCACAGTGGATAAGAATCTGCCTGTCAATACGGGTACATGGGTTTGATCCCGGTCTGGGAAGATTCCACATGCCAAGAAGCAACTGAGCCTTTGTGACGCTACTGAGCCCATGCTCTAGAGCCCATGAGCCACAACTACTGAAGCCTGCCTACTCTAGGGCCCGAGGGCCACAACTAATGAGTCCCTGTGCAGCAACTACTGAAGCCTGTGCCCCCTAGAACCAACAAGTCGCAACCACTGCGCCTATGTACAGCAACTATTGAAACCCGAATACTCTAGAGCCCATGTTCCACAACAAAAGAAACAATTGAAATGAAATGAGAAGCTTGCAAAAAATTAGAGTAGCCACCACTCTCCATAATTAGAGAAAGCCCATGCAAGGAAATGAAGACCCAGCACAGCCAAAAATAAAAAGAATTGAAAACTGGATTGTAGCCCTCTAAATTTAAACAATTAGGCTGAGAAGATCCTGGAGCAGCTGTCACTTGGAAAGTTCACTGAACTTTGAATCCAGATGAATACCAAATGTTCATAGCTAACATGCAGGGTAGTTAGAGGTGGGAAACTAATGGGTGAAAAGCTCCTTGAATGGAGCCTGGACACAGGCTGGCATTTGATCAGAACTCGTAAGTGGTATGAAATTTCCCTTGTGGCTCAGCTGGTAAAGAATCCGCCTACAATGTGGGAGACCTGGGTTTGATCCCTGGGTTGAGAAGATCCTCTGAAGAAGGGAAAGGCTACCCATTCCAGTATTCTGGCCTAGAGAATTTCATGGACTGCATAGTCCATGGGGTCACAAAGAGTTGGACACGACTGAGTGACTTCCACTTTCACTTTCCTAAACGGTATAAAACGGGGTACCTGTGGGAAAGAAAGGAGACTACCCTGAGCAGGAACAGAGGGATAAAAATATTTCTACTGACTCATACCTCAAAACTTTGTGAAATGATAAAATAATTCCCTTAGCATTTGAAGAGTTTTAGCATTATTATAAAGGAAAGCAATAAATGAGTTCATTAAACTACTAGCAGAAGTTAATACCAATTAGCTGTTAACCACCCTTTGCTAGAAACTTCTGGGCACTTCCAGAAAAGATGAGACATGAAATAGATACATTTTAAGTCCACAAAATGGTCAGGAGGTAGGAGTTTTGCCCCAGCAATAGGAAGCCCTAACCACTCTGGTTATATTATTGAGATACGATGAATTTGGGCTTAGTATGTTTGAAAAATTGAAGGAACTGAAAACACCGATGGCCAGCTTCACTTATTGATAATATTGCCCAGGGATAGTCCAAATCAATCCCTTTCAATAGACCTACTCGGTAGATCAAGAAGTACATGAATCTCCAGGGACATTTCATCATTTTTAAGAAGCTCTACCTCTAAAAGATGGGATTGCCAGATAGCACTAGTGGTAAAGAACCCACCTGTCAATGCAGGAGATGTAAGAGACATGGGTTTGATTCCTAGGTTGGGAAGATCCCCTAGAGAAGGGCATAGCAACCCACTCCAGTATTCTTGCCTAGAGAATCCCATGGACAGAGGAGCCTGCTGGGCTACAGTCCATAGGGGTGCAAAGAATCAAACACAACTGAAATGACTTAGCAGGCACACACCTCTAAAAGATATACTGACATATATTAGAGATATTGAACCCTAGACTGAATGTGAAGATACCTGGATTCTAGTCCCCTCTACCACTCACTAGCCATGTGACTCTGAGCAACTAACTTTATTGTGATTCTTAGCATCTTTTTCTGTAAAAAGAAGATAATTACACCTGCCTGACTTTCTCACAGTTATTAATGAGGATTTTGATAAATAATAAATTCAAATACCTCAGGAAAATATAAAATTCGGTTACCAGTGTGTCATTCTAACGGTTACATTCCTATAAAATCAATTTTTTGATACTGTCATTCAAACATTCAAAAGCTATCCATTGTCTAGAGAAAAATGCATATGGAACAGACCTATTCACATTTTTGGCTCCAACAATTCACTTCTGAATTCTCCATTCTAGCAAACAAATCCTACATTGTTCTGACCTAGCACTTCTATTCAATCTATACTCTTACTCTAGGGGAAAAAAATCCTTCAAGAAAGAATTCAGGTTTGACTGTCTTCTCAGATGAACCCAGTTCATAACAATCTCCTTTCATGTGACCTCCAACATCCCTTACTACTAATATCATTAATTTGGTAATTCATCATTTTCTAGTTTATCATTTTTCTAATACTGTTGTGCACTTTTATCTCATATATAATTTAAACCTCCCTCTTCTTGTGTCTTATCTCCTCAACTAGACTACCCACAAATAGAAGATACAGGGACTGTACTTTTGATGTGTTTACATTTCCTTTGTCACAGATTTAGAGAAGGCTCCCTTACACAGGTGTATCTATTTAACTGCTGCTGCAATCAGAACACTGCTATAAATCTGCCCTGCTTTGCAAGGACTCCAGCTTCACAGTCACCACCCACTACAGCTGAACCTGACCTCCCAAGAGCAAAAATCAGCCACAGTAATATTCTCTCTTGGGTTCATTCCTAGACTGATTTCATTTCTGATGGCCCTGCCTGAGTTGTAGCCCTCCAAACACAGTGAAGATTATAGGATTACACGTGATCATTATAGTGGTGCCCATTGTTAATATCCCTCCTTCCACCCTCTGAGTAGGTCCTCTCAAAGCAGGAAGTCTGCTCTGAGCAACAAATATCAACATAAAATTCAACTTTCCTTGCCGTCTCTTCCAATATATGATTGACCCAGATGGTTGTCAAGAAGCAATAGCTTATTGTCCTGTTTTTTAGGCCCAAGAGTAGGAAAAATAGAGCAGAGACAAATGGGAAGCTAAGGCTTTTAATAAGACCAGGCAGATGAAGGCTCAAGCCCCTGTGCTCTGGACACTTACTTCCTTGTATCACGTCCTTCTAGTCTTGGGAAGTCCAATACCATTACCCACTAGGCATGCATGGCCAATAAACAGTTGAAATGCGGCTTGTGCAACTAAAAAATTGAACTTTTAATTTTCTTTAATTTTAATTCCTTTTTTCTTAGTCTTTTTTTTAATTGGAGGCTAATTACTTTACAATATTGTGGTGGTTTTTGCCATACATTCACATAAGTCAGCCAATGGTGTACATGTGTTCCCCATCCTGACCCTCCCTCCCACCTCCCTCCACATCCCATCCCTCAGGGTCATCCCAGTGCACCAGCCCTGAGCACCCTGTCTCATGCATTGAACCTGGACTGGCAATCTATTTCATATATGATAATATACATGTTTCAATGCTATAAAGCAAAAATAAACAAATGGGACCTAAACTTAAAAGCTTTTACACAATGAAGGCANACATGAATCAGCCATGAGTATACATGTGTTCCCCATCCTGACCCTCCCTCCCACCTCCCTCCACATCCCATCCCTCAGGGTCATCCCAGTGCACCAGCCCTGAGCACCCTGTCTCATGCATTGAACCTGGACTGGCAATCTATTTCATATATGATAATATACATGTTTCAATGCTATAAAGCAAAAATAAACAAATGGGACCTAAACTTAAAAGCTTTTACACAATGAAGGAAACTATAAGCAAGGTGAAAAGACAGCCTTCAGAATGGAAGAAAATAATACCAAATGAAGCAACTGACAATTTTAATCTCAAAAAATATACAAGCAACTCCTGCAACTCAATTCCAGAAAGATAAGCAACACAATCAAAAAATGGGCCTAAGAACTAAACAGACATTTCTCCAAAGAAGACATACAGATGGCTAACAAACACATGAAAAGATGCTCAACATCACTCATTATCAGAGAAATGAAAATTTTAATTCATTTTAACTTATAAACCAAAGCAGGGTAAAATAGGTTTTAGCGAAACACAACTTCACTGGTTTGCCAAAACTACTCTTTATATTATCTGCTGAAAATTTATCATCCAAATTGAAGTGTCCTGGAAGTATAAAATACACACTGGATTGACAATGGTAATTAGGAAACAGATGTAAAATAGCTTTTTGATAATTTTCTTATAGATTAAATGTTGATGTGATGTTTGGACATAGTGGAGTACATAAAATATATTGTCAAAATTAATTTCATCTTTTTCACTTTTTTAATGGAGCTACTGGAAAATTTTAAATTAGATATGAAATTAAAAGATGCTTGCTCCTTGGAAGAAAGGCTATGACAAACCTAGCCAGGATATTAAAAAGCAAAGATTACTTTGCTGACAAAGGTCTGTATAGTCAAAGCCATGGTTTTTCCAGTAGTTAAGTATGGATGTGAGAGCTGGACAATAAAAATGGCTGAGCTTTAGAGGAATTGATGTCTTTGAACTGGTGCTGGAGAAGACTTTTGAGGGTCTCTTGGATGGTAAGGAGATAAAATCAGTCAATCCTAAAGGAAATCAACCCTGAATACTCATTGGAAGGACTGATGCTGAAGCTCCAATACTTCGACCAACTGATGTGAAGAGCTGACTCATTGGAAAAAACCCTGATGCTGGGAAAGATTGGAGGCAGAAGGAGAAGGGATTAACAAAGGATAAAATGGTTGTATGGCATGATCAACTCAATGGACATGAGTTTGAGCCAACTCCACGAGATAGTGAAGGATCAGACACAACTGAATGACTGAACAACAATGTGGCTTGCGTTATACTTCTATTGGACACAGCCCTCGTAGCCCATCACCTACCTAGTTTATATATTGTAAAATGTTAAATAATAGCTAAGAATGTTATATACACCATTTCCTTTCATGCTCACCACAGATTCTTGAGGTACTATCCATTTTATAGATGATGAAACTGAAGTGTAGTAGGATTAAATGATTTGTCAGCATCCACAGCTTATAAGCGATAGACCTGGGAATCATCCTGAGATCTGACACCCATCAGAGCCTATATTGAATAATTGACTCACTGAGACATTTACCTTCACTGAATATAAATGTATTGACCAAATATGCTCAGAAGTTTTTTGTTTTTTTGTTTTTTTTAATACAGCCTAAACCACCTAAGCCAATTACGAACATTGGGAAAATTCAGACAGAAAGTGGGCAAATTCTCAGTCATTTCCAAAACAGAATCCAAATTGGACTCACCTGAAGTATGATAATGGCAAAACAATGAGAAACAACTGACAGGGTCACAGCAACCAAAACTCAAATAGGCATAAGTTTAAATATTTCCCGAAGCACTATGTCACTAACATGTACCAAAACAATGAGTAAAAATGATTCATTTCTCACAGTTTATTCATTTCCTTCCTGAAGGAATTTTTCCAACCAATTTAAACTCTTGGCCAGTTGGCCTTCATCAGAAGAACAGGAAGAGTACTGGGATGTTTGTTGAAGGTGAAGAATTGTTCTGCAGGAGGCTAATTATTTGAAATTTGCATTTACAGTCACTGCACATTAATTTCTGCACCTTACCAGGCTCTCAGCTGTCTTTAGAAAAGAATAGGGACAGTGAAATCCAACCATATTCCCTGATGCTGCTTCTAGAAATGGAATTATTCTGTCATCCATTTTGTAAATCTAAATATTTTTTTCTACAACTATTAAAAGGTAAGGGTAAGACTGAAAAATGAGTTTAGCTGTAGAGTTCAGTGTGTCATTAGAAGTGCTGATTCTCCAGGTTTGTTTCCTGAGTAAATATGTGTCTGAAACTCTATCTGAGCTGTGTGAATTTTTGATCAGCACTAACAAGCTCAAAGAAATGCCTCTGAATTTAACTCTTTGCCAACTACAAATATGCACACACACACACTCATTTGTGTGTATGCTGCTGCTGCTAAGTCGCTTCAGTCGTGTCCAACTCCGTGCGACCCCAGAGACGGCAACCCACCAGGCACCCCCGTCCCTGGGATTCTCCAAGCAAGAACACTGGAGTGGGTTGCCATTTCCTTCCCCAGCCCATGAAAGTGAAAAGGGAAAGTGAAGTTGCTCAGTCGTGTCCGACTCCTAGCGACTATACTAGACCCATGTAAATACATACCTTTTAGATGTGTATTTAGGTAGCATGTATCAGCATAAGGAATAGGCAGAGTTGGTTAACTTTAAGCCTTTTGAAAATAATGGCGGAGACAGAAAAATAGATGCCCCCAAACTCTCCTCTCTGAGAGTTTCCCAAATATCACTGACCTAAAGCTGCAATCTTTCAGCTCTCTTTGAAGCCACTGCTGCTTGTTTTGCTCCTGCAGCTTTCTCCAGCTGTTGTCACATCTGTCTGAGATCACAGTAAGCTTGGCTGCTTTAATACCTTCATATCTGTTATGTTAACTCCTGCTGGAACCTGGCATCTCAACTCTTCTATCAGCTCTGATCATCATCATTACCATCCAGGTTGACCTCAGTCCCAGCCAGCAGCTCTCATGTGGACTCCCTGTTAGACGCACACCTCAGGCAGCAGACAGTCACAAACTACTCCTTACCGCTTGTGGGAAGAGGTGATGAGCCACTAAGCTCAGCCATATTTTATCAAAGCCTTTGATCTCTGGTTTGATCTTTGCCAAGATCTGTGACACAAACAGGTCTCTGCTCGCACGGCAACTGGTGCTTACTAACTATTCCCCTTTTTAGTTTGAGCATCCTGCCGCCTATATATTCATGCAGTATAACAAAATCAAAGGTCAGAGTAAAAATAGGCACTTTGTAATCAAGAACATTTTTTCATTCACCGTATTGGCTCATTGCAGAGCCCCACACTCTTTCAAGATTTTCCTTTGTACCTGCCTGAAGGGCATCATTAGATCATTTTCTGTCAGTGCCTTTTTGGCTTGGAATGGCACATTTTAGAGGGGCTGCAAGATAAAATAACTCGATGTGTGTTGCATATTAACTTTATTAGATAAACATTTAATATGCTAAACTTGTATCATGAGTAATTGAAATATCTTTCAGCAAGAAATGACCAAAAAAAAGTGTCTTGTTTTTCTTGTATTTTGAATAGCCTTTGAAAAGACTGGGTCTGCTCAAAGGAAATTTTGAAATAATTATGAAAAAGAGAATTGTGAAAGCCTAGGGAAAAAAAAGAAAGAAGCTAGACATGGTGGATGGGATGAGAAAAACGAAATCACTCAGACCTTGACCACATGATGTGGGCAAGGATTGTGAACTTGATTCTTGAGGGAATGGGAAGCCCATGTAAGATTTAAGAGTAAGAATGGAAATGCCAAAACCACAGAAAGGATCATTTGAGCAGAGGCAGTAGGCAGAAATTGAACAGATGGACTACTTATAGGTAAAGTATTTCAATGACAAGAATCATTCAGGTAAAGACAAGAGCAGCAGTGGAGGGAGAGGGGAAAAGCTGCAAATATAAAGTGAAGCAGCAAGATTTGGCAATTGATTCAAGTCAAGGGCAGAGATATATAAAGCTCTTCCTGAGGTTTGGGGTTTGGATGTCAGAAAGACTGAAACATGAAGCTGCTGCCTTCTGTGAAGTACCATTAAGGAGATAATTACTGTGGAAAGGAAGGGCATGTGCAAAAAGAAAAAAATAATAATAATAACATCTCATCCTGGTTCCAAACATCAGCCAGTTTGACCATCATTAGGACTGAATAGACCAGAGGCATTCTAAATTCAAGAAATCTTCCCTGGTGGCTCAGATGGTAAAGAATCTGCCTGCAATGCTTGAGACTTAGGTTCAATCCCTGGGTTGGGAAGATCCCCTGGAGCAGAGTATAGCAACCCACTCCAGTATTCTTGCCTGGATAATCCCCATGGACAGAAGAGCCTGGCAGACTACAGTCCATGGGGTTGCAAAGAGTCAGACATGACAGAGCTACTAAGCACAGCACAGTTTCAAATACACGAGAAAAATATGACCAAAGTATGATCAAAACAAGTCAAACACGCCTATCAGACAATGACACGCAGGATATTAAGTTAAAGATTTAGCCAGTGTTTGACACAACTTTCCTTTTTTTATTCTACAGTAATATATGAGACATAAACAGAAGTAGGAAGGCATGCACACAGCATTATAAATAGTACTTTTCTATGAGTTGAGTAACCTGGGATTTAGTGTCACTTGAGGACCTCCTGACTTCTTTGACATCACCTCACCTTTATTTTTTTTCCTTTGTAAAGGCCATTGCTTCTCAGCCTTTATTCTTAAGTATTCCCAGTGCTCAAAATCTTAATTTTGGTGAGCCTCAGGATTTAGACTTCAGTTCTTGTCTCTGTCTGTATGTTCTCCCTCCATAAGAGATCTTATCTTGAAGTTTGGCTTTAAATACCATCAGTATGCAGATCATTTCCAGTTTCTGCCTCTAGGGCTGACCTCCTCATTCAGATCCCAATTCATAATCCAACAGTCCAGTAGCCCATCAGACATCTCCAAAAGGTAGCCTACAAACATCTCATAGTTCACAAGTCCAGAACAGAATTATTGATTTCTTCTACATGTAGACCACCTTGTCTTCCCCCAGTGTATCTATCTCGGTTTACCAGCATCACTATTCAACTTAGATAAAACTAAGAGGCACCTGTGATCCCTTTGCTTCAGCCTCCTAAAGTGATCCTCCTTCTGCCAGAATTATCTTTCAAAAAAATATAAATCATATCTTATCACCCATGTCATGTATGTGTACCCACTATATACAGTATACAATAATTATGAGTATAAATATATCTACTTAAAAATTAGAATATAAAACAAACTTCTCATCAAGACAGAAAGCCCTCTGTGATCTAGCCCTTCCCACTTCCTCCCTGCACTCCAAAGACTGTTGGAGCAGGTCATCAAGAGGATGAGATCTCCACTGGGTAACACTCAAGCTGGACATAGGCAATCAGAAGCTCATTGCCTCCTCCCCATCCTTGGAATGTACAGTCCACCCACTATTCCCACAGTGGGAGCTGTTCCAAGGACACAGCTTGGAGAGAGCAATGTGTTGCTGTAACCATCTGGACAGGAAATGTAACTAAACATAACTAAGGCTCCTATATAGCTTATAAGATTCTGGTAGGTGTGGAAATCTACTTGTCCTGCTGCCACCCAAATGTAAATTTCTTGCTGATTAAGCCAGTCATCTACCAGTCTGGAGAGGTCTGCCTCTTTGTTTGATCTCTCGTTGCCTTCTGTGTATAGGGGCTAGTGTGCAAACTAAGTAACACAGGCCTTCTATACTTCCCGTGTGGCAAATCTGTCTTCATACTTGTTCCTCTGCTTAAAAAGATTGCCTCAGATCTTTATAAGCCTGGTCTCTCCTTTTCATTCAGGTAACAGCTGAATGATACCTCCTTAATCAGACTTCCTTAAACACCAAAAATGGCCAATTCTCAGTCACAGTCCCTCTTTCACATCCCACTGTTTCTTCCTTTCCTTGGCTCTCGTCACTACTGAAAGCATCTTGTTTCCTTAGTTACTTATTTTCTCTCTTTGCCCTTAAATGTGCACTGCCTGAAAGAAGAGTCCTCATGCTTTTTACATCCTCAGCATCTAGACAAATGTTTGGCACATGAGAAATAGCTAAAAAAAAAATTTTTTTTTTTTTTAACTTAATCAGTCTGGGTATCAGTTCTTCACTTGGGGGAAAAAAAAGGTGTTAAATGATCCTGAAATTTCTTCCAGGTTTACCATTTATTTTAAATAAATTGGAGAACAAAATGGAAAAAGTTTAATAGATGAACTCCCAGGTTCACCCAACAGACATTTAATAAGTATTTACTAAGTAAATAAAATTATTTCCAAGCTGATCCTTTGTATACGTGCAAAGATGTAATCACCAGAGCTTCTGACATACTGTTCCTCTTTGTGCAAAAGTTTTCATTCAGTTCAGTTCAGTCGCTCAGTCGTGTCTGACTCTTTGCGACCCCATGAACTGCAGCACGCCAGGCCTCCCTGTTCATCACCATCTCTCGGAGTTCACTCAGACTCATGTCCATCGAGCCGTGATGCCATCCAGCCATCTCATCCTCGGTCGTCCCCTTCTCCTCCTGCCCCCAATCCCTCCCAGCATCAGAGTCTTTTCCAATGAGTCAACTCTTCGCGTGAGGTAGCCAAAGTACTGGAGTTTCAGCTTCAGCATCATTCCTTCCAAAGAAATCCCAGGGTTGATCTCCTTCAGAATGGACTGGTTGGATCTCCTTGCACTCCTAGGGACTCTCAAGAGTCTTCTCCAACACCACAGTTCAAAATTCTTGAATTCACAGTTCATCAATTCTTCGGCACTCAGCCTTCTTCACAGTCCAACTCTCACATCCATACATGATCACAGGAAAAACCATAGCCTTGACTAGACGGACCTTAGTCAGCAAAGTAATGTCTCTGCTTTTGAATATACTATCTAGGTTGGTCATAACTTTTCNATTGAGGCAGGGGTAGGGAGAGAAAGAGGAGAAAAAAAAAATTTTTTAAGGAGTGAAGTAATATATTCCAATGGTAGGGAAGTTAGACCACTTTTAAAAAACATTGAGGACTTACAATTAACAAGCTGAAATAATTTCCAAAGAATTTTAAATAACTTAAAGAAGGAAATACCCTTATAGTATATCTTCAATGAAAAAATGTGAAAAAAAAAATATGGTTTTATAGAACTATCCACAAATTTAGGACATAAATATGTATCTATATCTATATAAGTTCAGTGGGTTAAAAATTAAATAGCATATGGAGTTATCATTTAAAGTTTTATTTGGTTTAATTAGGGAAATATGAATTTAAAAGGGGTAGCTCATTGGTCTAGGGGCATGATTTTAGCTTCAGATGCGAGGGTCTTGGGTTCAAATCCTGGATGAGCTTGGGTTATCTGCTCCAGTTTATGCATTGTTTCTGATAGTTCAGTTGGTAAAGTATCCTCCTGCAATGCAGGAGACCCTGGTTCAATTTCTGGGTCAGGAAGATTTGTTGGAGAAGGGATAGGCTACCCACTCCAGTATTCTTGGGCTTCCCTTGTGGCTCAGCTGGTAAAGAATCCACCTTCAATGTGGGAGACCTAGGTTCAATCCCTGGCTTGGAAAGATCCCCTGGAAAAGGGAAAGGCTACCCACTCTAGTATCCTGGCCTGGAGAACTCCATGTCCATGGGTTCACNCACTCCAGTATTCTTGGGCTTCCCTTGTGGCTCAGCTGGTAAAGAATCCACCTTCAATGTGGGAGACCTAGGTTCAATCCCTGGCTTGGAAAGATCCCCTGGAAAAGGGAAAGGCTACCCACTCTAGTATCCTGGCCTGGAGAACTCCATGTCCATGGGTTCACAAAGAGTTGGACATGACTGAGCAACTTTCACTTTCCACTATGAATTTAAAACTACAATGATATACTACTAGACATCTGTGTGAATAGATAAAATTCAAAAGACAAATAATACCAAAGGTTGGCAAGGATTTTGAGCAACTAGAATTCTCATAAAATGCTGGGGAGAATTCAAAATAGTACAATCAGTTGGAAAACAGTATGGCAGTTTCTCTTAAAAGTTACCATAAAGCCTAGTAATCCCACTCTTAGAAATAAAAACTATGTCCATACAAAGACTTGTATATGAATATTTATAGTAGTTTCCTTCATAATATTTGTTTCATTTCTGTCCCAAGTGAATACCTGAAGTTAAAATTGGACTGCACAGGTTTAAGGGTTTAGTCTTCCATAAGACTATCCTAACTTCAAATACCAGCTGCAAATTTCACCCCTATCCACACTTACTACAATCTAGCTGTAAATTCAGAGGATGGTATGATGTCTTCAGGTGCTCTAATTCATGAGAACAGCTCATGGAATTCCTGGACAGTGCTTTGCTTTGAGTGCAGTTTTATCATAAAGGGTAACTTTCAGAATATTTAAACATAAGAGATACATAGGGCAAGGTCTGGGAGAGTCTAGGACAAGGACCTTCCATGCCCTCTGCCTGTGGAGTCAGGGAGCATCACCTTCCCAGCACATAATCAATGTGATCACCAACCAGGAATCTAAACCAAACCTCTTGTCCAGAGTTTTCATCAAGATTTCATTATGTTGGCATGACTGATTAAATATTTGCCACATGACTGAACTCAATCTCTGGAGCCAGTTTCATCCTTAAAGGTTAAGCTGCTGAAATGCCCAACCGACTGATCACATTGAAGGCAGGAGGAGAAAGGGATGACAGAGGATGAGATGGTTGGATGGCATCACTGATTCAATGGACATGAATTTGAGCAAGTTCTGGGAGATGGTGAAGGACAGAGAAGCCTGGTGTTTTGCAGTCCATGGGGATGCAAAAGTCAGACATGACTGCTTGATTGAATAGAAACTAATCATAAAGTCTTTTCTGGTGACCAGTCCCCACACTGATGCTATCATGTCTTGGGTTCCCCCAGCATGAGTCATCTCATTAACATACAAAGACATTCCTAACACAAAAGAAATTCCTAACACGTGCACAAAAAAAAAGGTTAAATTTTTTTAACCTCTGTTTCAGAAACTGTGGACAGAGATCATATATATTCCATCATATCACAATGGTGGCTCAGGCAGTAAAGAATCGGCCTGCAATGAGGGAGACCTGGGTTCGATCCCTGGGTTGGGAAAATCCCCTGGAGGAGGGCATGGCAACTCATGCCAGTATTCTTGCCTGGAGAATCCTCATGGACAGAGGAGCCTGGTGGGCTAAAGTTCACGAGGCTGCAAAGAGTTGGACTCCAGGAACTGAACTGAACTGAACTGAGGCACATAGCACAGCACAATACCTAAAGCAAAAAACAATCAAATGCCCATCAATCAAGGAAAGAATAAACAGATTGTGGTATATCCACATGATAGAGTATATCTCAGCAATAAAAAAAAAGAAAGAAAAGAAAAATCTTCTGATAAATGCAACAATCACATGAACTTCAAAAGCGTTATGGCTAAAGAAGAAAGCTAGATCTAAGACCATATGCCCTATGATTCTATTAATATGAAATTCTAGAAAACAAAGAACTATAAAGCTATAGTGACAGAGGGTATGTGGAAGGGAGGCAGAGTTGGAAAGGTATGGGATTTAATGCAAAAAAGAACANAAGAAAGCTAGATCTAAGACCATATGCCCTATGATTCTATTAATATGAAATTCTAGAAAACAAAGAACTATAAAGCTATAGTGACAGAGGGTATGTGGAAGGGAGGCAGAGTTGGAAAGGTATGGGATTTAATGCAAAAAAGAACATGGAATTTTGCAGAATGATAGAAATATTCTTATCTGGATTGTAGTAGTACTTACATAGCTGTATTAGATTTGTCAAGACTCACCAAACAGTACACATGTTACCAGCAAATTTATTGGGTTCAAATTATACTTGGATAAGGCTGATATTCATTTTTTATGTTATATATTTAGAAAAGGATAACCAGCCTCATAGACTAGAAAATAAACATTTTTGATCCTCTTTTCTAAAAAGAGATATAAGCCTAAATTTTACTAACTTAAATCAACATCATTAAAGATGAGAATTAACTTGATTTTTTAGTATGAATAGATTAGAAAATATGAACAGCATAGTACTGATTACACACAAAGAGAAGTGTACTTTGCACAACATATCCAAACAACACATAATGACTCAGCATTTAAACATGGCAAAGTAGCAAAAAAAAATTAGACTTNGAGAATTAACTTGATTTTTTAGTATGAATAGATTAGAAAATATGAACAGCATAGTACTGATTACACACAAAGAGAAGTGTACTTTGCACAACATATCCAAACAACACATAATGACTCAGCATTTAAACATGGCAAAGTAGCAAAAAAAATTAGACTTTATTTAAATGCATTAACAGCCATGTAGTGAAGTGAAAGTCACTTTGGCATGTCTGACTCTTTGTGACCCAGAATACTCTAAGCCAGAATACTGGAGAGGATAGCCTTTCCCTTCTCCAGGGGATCTTCCCAACCCAGGGATTAAACCCACGTCTCCGGCATTGCAGGTGGCTGCTTTACCAGCTGAGCCACAAGGGAAGCCCAACAACCATATAATATTTACATAAAATAGAAATATGCAACAATAAATTAGTGAAATTAAAATAAGCATCTCATATGAAGAAAGCTCTTTGACATGGGTCTTGGCAACGATTTTTTTTGGTTATGACACCTAAAGCACAAGCAATAAAGTCAAAGGGAAACACATGGGACTACCTCAAACTAAAAAGCTTTTGCACAGCAAACAAATGATTAACAAAATGAAAGGACAACCATAGAATGGGAAAAAATATTTGCAAACCATATATCTGATAAGGGGATAGTATCTAAAATATATAATAATTCATACAATTCAATAGCAAAAGAACAAACACTCCAATTAAAAAATTGGCAAAGGACCTGAATAGACATTCTTTCCTAAGATGATATACAGATGACCAGTAGGTACAAGGAAAGCAGTTCATCACCACAGATAATTTGGTTCAGTTCAGTAGTGTTCGACTCTTTGCAACCCCATGAATCGCAGCATGCCAGGCCTCCCTCTGTCCATCATCAACTCCTGGAGTTCACTCAGACTCACGTCCATCGAGTCATTGATGCCATCCAGCCATCTCATCCTAGGTCGTCCCCTTCTCCTCCCACCCCTAATCNCAAGCCGGGCAGCACTTCCCATTGATGTTACAAGCAGGTCTTCCCCAGCCCTGAACCTGCACTTGTAACTGGGACCTGGGCTAGCAGGTACAGGAAAATGAAAGCACGCACAAAATGCTGCCCCTGGTTAGAGGCCGCTCAGCCTCAGGTTCAGTTCAGTTCAGTTCAGTCGCTCAGTCGTGTCGGACTCTTTGCGGCCCCGTGAATCGCAGCACGCCAGGCCTCCCTGTCCATCACCATCTCCCGGAGTCACTCAGACTCCTGTCCATCAAGTCAGTGATGCCATCCAGCCATCTCATCCTCAGTCGTCCCCTTCTCCTCCTGCCTGCCCCCAATCCCTCCCAGCAGCAGAGTCTTTTCCAATGAGTCAACTCTTCGCATGAGGTGGCCAAAGTACTGGAGTTTCAGCTTTAGCATTATTCCTTCCAAAGAAATCCCAGGGCTGATCTCCTTCAGAATGGACTGGTTGGATCTCCTTGCAGTCCAAGGGACTCTCAAGAGTCTTCTCTAACACCACAGTTCAAAAGCATCAATTCTTCGGTGCTTTTTAGAGGAGGTCAAATGTAGGCAACAAGAAAATGACTTGCCAGCACCCATTCATTCATTCATTCAGCAAATATTTATTGAATCTTTGCTGTGTGCCTGCATCATCTAACACTGAAAATACCCCCATGAGCCAGCCAGGCAGACCCTTACTTTGGTGGCACAGCTGATCTTCTGATGGAGGAAAGAGGCAATAAGTGAACAAAATAAATATTTCAAATAATGTTAGGTCATGATAAATGCTGTGAAGGAGTTGGAGGGTGAAGTGCTGAGGAGGAGTGTTGTTTCGCTGGGAGGGTGAGGTTAAGTCAGTGAAGTGAGGGGAGGGTTATTCAGGTGGGAGGCAGCAAGTGCAAAGGTGCATTTGAGAAATTTACAAGGAAGCCAGAGAGGCTGGAGGTGAGTGGTAACTGTTTAAGTTGGGCAGGGCTGAGAATTTAGAATGAAATCCAAAGGGTGATGTTCCCCAGCCTTTGGAGGGTTTTGAGCTACAAACGTCATGATCTTATGTTTTAAAACAATGGCTCAGGCTGCTGTGTAGAGAACATACATAGGAGTGGCAGCTGGGGAGTACCTACTAGAGGCGATTCCTTGGTCCTACTAGAGATCACAGTAGCTGCAGGAGGCCTGTAGCCCAGAGGGGATAGAGGCCATAGTTGTTGAAGGTAGAGCCAACTAAGTCTGTAGCTGGATGGATAAGGGAGGATGTGCAGGGGAAAAGACAAAAATGGCTGAAGTTTGTGGCTTGCACGATGGATGAATCATTTATGGAAGCGGGGAAAACTGGGAGGCACAGGCTACAAGGTTCTGATTTGGCTACAGTAGGTCATCTGTTAGACACCCAAGTGGAGATGGTATTGGATGCTGGCAGCTGGAGCATAGCAGAGAGTTTAGGGCAGGGGAATTTTAGTGACTACCTAATACCTTGAGACTGGGTGAGGTTGCTGAGAGGGGCGTTTGGGGAGGCGTGGGGAGAGCTTGAGAAGGTGGAAAGGAGTCACCTTGGGAGATGAAGAGAGAACGGACAAGGGAAGTGACAGAACAATATGGCACGTGGTTGATAAATATTTGTTGGGTGGATGGACACATGAAATGTTGTGGGACTGCTGTGCAGTGCTGGGTACCTAAAGGCCCAGCGGGGGATGTAATAGGATTTTAAATGCACTGGGATTTCTGGGATTCACAGGGCTGGGAAGACACCAAGGCAGTCTGTGGAAGTGGAAGGAATATGATCTGAACCTGGGACAGCAGCCAGGATTCTGCGGAGAGGCAAAAGTAAATTGAAGGGAATGGCATTAGCAAAATTAGGAATGCATGAGGCATATTTAGGAGTCTGATGCATTTATGGCATAGTTAGACTAGGTGGAGAGTTCTTATGAAAGGGGGGTGGGTGGGGTGGAATTGGCTGAAGCTCTTTGCCCCCCAGGGGTGGCTGGAGGTCAGAGAGCCTGTCCCCATGCCCTGTCTTTGTCCCCAGGCCTCCACCGGTCAGATCTTGGATAACCAGGCCCCCTCCCGCCACCCAGCCACAGTAAAGCGCCTGACAGTACATCCTCTGGTCTCTGTGAGGTAGATAGGTCGAGGAGATCAGGATCTTCATTTTTGTTGTTTTGATATCAATCTTGGCAATATTTTTTTTGTTTGTTTGTCTCGTTTTGAAGTATAGTTGATTTACAATGTTGTGGTAGTTTCAAGTGTACAGCAAAGTGATTCATTTGTACATATATATATGTATTTTCAGATGCTTTTCCTTATAGGTTATTACAAAACGTTAAGTACAGTTCCCTGTGCTATGCGGTAGGTTCTTGTTGGTTGTCTAGCATGGTCCTCAGTTTTTGTTTTTGTTTTTGGCTGTCCTGGGTCTTTGTTGTTACATGAGTGCTTTCTCTAGTCGCAGAGTGGGGACTACCCTCTCATGGCTGTGCTCTGGCTTCTCATTGCAGTGGTGAAACACAGGCTTTAGGATGCCGGGGCCTCAGCCGCTGCAGCCCCCGGGCTCTGGGCTGTGCGCTCAGCAGTGGTGGTGCGCAGGCTTAGTTGCTCCAAAGCATGTGGAACCATCCTGGACCAGGAATCGAACCTGTGTCCCCTACACTGGCACGGGGATTCTTTACCACTGAGCGACAAGGACCTCGGAATTTAGGTCCCTAGGGAGTGGTGTGGGTGCAGGCTCCCCCAGAGCTCTCTAGCAGTTCCTGCCGAGTTTGCACTGGTGGCCTTTGCTGTCGGGGTTGCCTGTGTCTCACAGGAAGAAGACAGAGACACCCTGAGGAAGAGACTCCTGGCTCCAGCACCCATAGAATCGGCATCATTTTGCTTTAGGCTGTCTGACAACCAGGGCTGATGTGTGTGTTAGTCAGGAGGACTGGTAAAAACTACTTTAAATCCCAGTTTCAATGACAAAAGAGTCCTTAGGAGTGAAAGCTTTGGGTGGCTGACCTTGGGTGTCCGCTCCCATTCAGGGTCTGGCTGTAGATGCCATGCAAACGCTGCCAGATGCTGCAGTCCATTAGCAAGTATGGATCTTTTCTCTCCTTTCAAAGGCACCTCAGTTCCCCCTGGGACCCCAAAGTCCATGAAGTTCATGTCTTTTTAGTCAAGGACTTGCCTGCCAGGCCCATCTCTGTCATTGGCTGCGCGAATCTGCAAAT
This sequence comes from Neotragus pygmaeus, assembly GCA_006410875.1. Classification (NCBI taxonomy): domain Eukaryota; kingdom Metazoa; phylum Chordata; class Mammalia; order Artiodactyla; family Bovidae; genus Neotragus; species Neotragus pygmaeus. Next base: position 75,885 of record SJYV01035429.1, read on the forward strand.
ACAGCTTAACCTGCCTGGGTTTTGGTTCCTCATCTGTAAAGCTGAGCTTGTGTTAGGACCTACTTCACAATGTAAAATCAATTAGATAATGTGCATCAACCATGCGACAGGGCACTGTGGTGGCTGTTAGGTATCAAGCATGTTTTAACACTTTGACTAAATTAGAAGAAACTTCCTCTACACTGATAGAATGTAGTGAGGTTTTTGAAGTTTTTTGTTTGTTAGATTTTTGCATTGCAGATATCCCTTTCTTCCCCTTCCCCCAAATCGCTGGTTTCCTTTTTGTTGTTGTTAACCAATGTTGCAAATATTTAAGTGGAGCAGAATGCCTCGGGTGGATGCAGAAAGAATACTCTCTGCTCCCATATCCTTTATATCCTTGGCTGTGGGCAGGTGGTAATGGGCTTCCCAGGTGGCGCTAGTGGTAAAGCACTTGCCTGCCAGTGCAGGAGATGGGGGTTCGATCCCTGAGGGGGAAGATCCCCTGGAGAAGGGCGTGGCAACCCACTCCAGTATTCTTGGCTGGGAAATCCCATGGGTAGAGGAGCCTGGGGGGCTACAGTCCATAGTGTCACAAAGAGTCGGACATGACTGAAGCGACTTAGCACACACGCACCAGCATTGGTAACCGACCTCCAGCAGCTCCCATAAATGGCGCCCGTGGTCAACCAGTCTAGTCCTGACCTCTACTGCCCTGTCGTTTGATGCTGGTCTTNGCAAAGAGTCGGACACGACTGAGCGACTGAACTGATGTGTTAGAGTAACTATTATTTAAAAACAAATTTTAGTAACCCCTGGCCAGGATGTGAAGAAAAGGAAACTCTTGTATACAGTTGGGGGAAATATAAATCAATGTAGCTACTAGGAAAAACCACACACATATTCCTCCTAAAAATTAAAAACAGAATTACCATTTGGTCCAACAATCCTATTTATGGGTATATATCATAATTGAAATCAGGATCTTAAATAAATATTTGCATATCTGCACTCCAATGTTCATTGGAGAATTATTCACAATAGTGAAGACATGGAAAAAACCTAAAGGCTCATCAATGGACCAATGGTCAAAGAAAATTTGATGTATGCATACATGAAATATTATTTACCCTTAACAAAGGGCATCCTGCCATTTGCAACAAGTTGCATGGATCTAGAGAAAGCTATGCTAAGTGAAATAAGCCAGACACACAAAGATACATAGTGTATGATCTCACTTATATGTAGAACATAAAATAGTCAAACACATAGAAGTAGAGAGTAGAATTGTGGTGCCAGTGACTGGGAGGAGAGGGAAATGTGGAGGTGTTGATCAAGGGTACAAAGTTTCAGTTCAGTTCAATTCAGTTCAGTTGCTCAGTCGTGTCTCACTCTTTGCAGTTATGTAGGCAATGGCAAACCACTCCAGTACTCTTGCCTGGAAAATCCCATGGATGGAGGAGCCTGGTGGGCTGCAGTCCATGGGGTCACTAAGAGTCAGACATGACTGAGTGACTTCACTTTCATGCGTTGGAGAAGGAAACGGCAACCCACTCCAGTGTTCTTGCCTGGAGAATCCCAGGGATGGGGGAGCCTGGTAGGCTGCAATCTACGGGGTCGCACAGAGTCGGACACAACTGAAACAACTTAGCAGCAGCAGCAGCAGACAACATAAGGGCTATGATTGTAATGTATACTTAAGAATTTGTTAAGAGGGTAGACCTTATATTAAGTATCCTTATCACAAAAGGAAGCAAACAACAACAACAAACAAAGGATGCAGAAAGAAACTCTGGAGGTGATGGATAAGTTTGTGGCACTGACAGTGATGATGATTTCAAGGGTATATACTTATCTCCAAACAGATTAAGTTGTGTACATTCAATATCTACAGCTTTGTGTATATCAATTATACCTCAATAAAGTAATTAAAAGTAGATTACATAAGAAGAGAACTGTGTTAAAAATCGGATGACTACTTGGTGAAAATACAGTGAGAACAAAGGCAGGATTGTGTTTTACTAAAGTAAGGATAATTTGACCCATATTATAAAGAGAATCAAGTTATAATTAGTTTCATCCATTAAGCACTGATTCTTGCTACCTTTAATTACAGTCACTTTCTCAACTTGACCCTAGATATCAAGATGCATATTTAACTTGCAGGTCACATCATCACCTATTTAAATTATACATTGAGCAAAAGAAGATGTGAGATATATATACATATATATATATGGGAAATACACACATATATATTTAATGGAATATTAATCAGCCATAAAAAGAACAAAATAATGCTATTTGCAGCAACATGGATGGACACAGAGATTGTCATACTAAATGAAGTAAGTAAGTCAGACAGAGAAAGACAAATGTCACATGAAATCACTTATATGTAGAATCTAAAAAAAAAAAATGGTACAAATGAACAGAAGTGGAATCATAGATGTAGAAAACAAACTTATGGTTATCAAGGGGGAAGGAAGTGGATAAACTGGGAGATTCAGATTGACATATACACACTACTCTATATAAAATAGATAGCTAATAAGAATTATATATCACGGGGATTTCTGCTCAATACTCTGCAATGACCTATATGGGAATAGAATATAAAAAAGAGTGGATAGATTTTACATGCATTCCTCCCTCTGTGTGTGTATGAGTGTGAGTGTGTGTTTGTGTGTAGTTCCTCGTCATTTTATCACATGCATAGATTCATGGAACTACTACTAAAATCAAAATTCAAAACTATTCCTCTTGTCCCTAAATTTTGACAACTATTACTTTGTTCTCAATTTTGAAATGAAAAAAATATACAGATTGTTACATGAATAGACATATAGCAAAAAAAAAAAAAGAGTAGATATACATTTATGTATAACCTACCTACTCTGCTGTACAGCAGAAACCAACACCACATTGTAAATCAAATAAACCCCAATAAAAGTTAATTTAAAATAATTTTGAGTAATAGTATCCTTTAAGCAATAAAGTGTTCGTAGTTGAAGCATGATTTCCAATGTTTTGATGATACTAATATAATGTATTGTTTTCTACTGTGTGGTTATAAACAGACTTAAATGAGACTTTAAAGTAGTAATTACTTAATTTCTTAAAAGGAATAATAAATGGATATAATTTGATTTTTATGAGACAATATTCCTATTTTACTTTTGTTGAGTAATTAGGTAATTTATTCTTTCAACTCTGCTACATGTCAAACACTATGCTAGGCACTGGGGATTTTACAGTAAACATGAAGTATTGCTTGCCCGCATAGAGCCTTCTGCACCTAATAGTAGAATGAGATAGCCTGCATTTTTTTTTTTAATTGTCGCTATGAGGTTCTTCTAATGAGATAATTTCTCTGAACACCTGGTTTCAATCATGTGGTAAGTTACATATGTAAGACTCATAAAGTCAGTAAGAATTCCCAAGGAAATGGGAATTGTATAAAGTGACGTTATATGTGAGTGTTTAAAGAACATGTAAATTAATTGTCCATTTGATTATTTTCTTGCTATATGGGAGAATAATTTCCCACTGATTGTATATTGCCAGTAGCAGAAAGTTATTTGAAATGTATATTAGTTCTTCACCATGACTTAAGCTCAAATATTTTGATGAGAATGGTATTAATACTATAAAATTATAGTAAAATCAATAGGAAAATAAAAATTTATATTTAATTTCTACTTTACAAATCTCTCAAACATGAAGCTAATATAAAAACACATTTAAATACAGTCAATGATTTTTTTTTTCATAAAGGTAAGAGAAAAAGCAAAAACAAATTAAATAATGGAAGACACAAGGCAAATGTAATTATAAGTAGCTAGGGCAAAGAAACCTGATTTTAATTCACTCTCACCAGCCTTTACTGAGATTCCCAAGATTCAAGGCACTGTGCTAGGTTGGCAAAAAAAATATATCAACATAAGTAAGAAATATGGGCCCCCAGGATTGTATGATTTTGTTAAGATTTATTTTCTCTTATTCTAATTTCTCTAACTCAGGATGCATAAAGAGTATCTGATTCTAAATGAGTATCTGGCCCTCCTCACATATTACTGGATTGTTTGAGAGTTAATGAGAGGTTTAAGAGGAGAAATTAAAGCATCCCACAAGAGTCCTCGTTTGGTCAGACCCCCTTGCACAGAGATTGAGCTTTTGGTTGCATTTTCATGGCAGTATCTCTCAGGGTTGTTTGTAAGTTTGTCTCATCAGTAAGAAGAATCTCATTGTGCCACCCACCAAGCTCGCACTTGCTAATCACTGTTAATTGCCGACAATTGAGATCAGCCGACTGTTCACGGAGCGATGGGTACTTAACTTATTGGCACTGAAGTTTCCTGTGTGCCCATTTCTACTAATGGATCATTTGTCCTGGAAATTGGAAGTCCCAGCATCAATCACGTAAATCAGACTCAGTAGGCAGAAGTGTTTACTTTTCTCTTCACCTGCAGAAGGAGGACAGTACAGACAGGGACTGACTTACATCTGGCCAGAAAGCAGGTAGCCCTTGTGAAGAGCCAAAGTCCTTCCCATCTGCCAGCAAAGCTCCAGAAAAAGAAATTCTGGGAGTGACAGACCGTTGTGAAAGAGAGGGGATGATGAGAAGCAGAATCTTTCCCTGCCATCCTATTTTCAGGCTCCTTGTCAATATGCCACACCACTGCAGGAAAAGCCAAAGGATGCCTCTGGAGATTACTAAAGTGGCAAAACTTTCTCATATCTGCCTCAAATTCATGTTGATGTATGGCAAAACCAATACAATATTGTAAAGTAATTAACCTCCAATTAAGATAAATAAATTTATATTTTTAAAAAAAACTGCTTCCTTTTAAGAGGCTACTATCACTGTGAATCTGGAGACAAAAATCATGGCAATCAGAGATTAACTATTGATAGCAAGTGATCCTGATACAGAAGGAACAAGGTATCATTGTCTTCCATCACCAATCACAGTATCTTCCTCCAGAGGTCAGAAAGGGTACAACTTTACCCATGTTTGAGGTGATGTACATTTCCTTACAGTCATGGCATATGTATCTAACACTGACACGCCTTAAAGAGGGGATCTCCCCAGGACTTGTTAGAACTCCTGCAAATAGTGAACAGTAAATTTTATCCCCTATAATCCCAAGCCATCATACCTTCACCTCCCATGATTACTATTCATCATTAAAAGTTTTTATTCCAGGATGTTAAAGAAAAACTGGCCCAACACTTGTTAAAATAGTGAGTGCATGCTCAGTCACTTCAGTCATGTCCAACTCTCTGCAACCCTATGGACTGTAACCCACCAGGCTCCTCCACCCATGGGATTCTCCAGACAAGAATATGGAGTGGGTTGTCAAACCCTCCTCCAGGGGATCTTCCCAATCTAGGGATCAAACCCACATCTCTTACGTCTCTCACATTGACAGGCAGGTTCTTTACAACTAGCACCACCTGGGAANCGTTCTCTGGCAAAATTCTGTCCTGCTTCATTCTGTACTCCAAGGCCAAATTTGCCTGTTACCCCAGGTATTTCTTGACTTCCTATTTTTGCATTCCTGTCCCCTATAATAAAAGGACATCTCTTTTGAGTGGTAGTTCTAAAAGGTCTTGTAGGTCTTCATAGAACTGTTTAACTTCACTTCTTCAGCATTACTGCTTGGGGCATAGACTTGGATTACCATGATATTGAATAGTTTGCCTTGGAAATGAACAGAGATCATTCTGTTGTTTTTGAGATTGCATCCAAGTACTGCATTTCAGACTCTTTTGTTGAGTATGATGGCTACTCCATTTCTTCCAAGAAATTCTTGCCCACAGTAGTAGATATTATGGTTATTGAGTGAAATTCACCCATTCCAGTTCATTTTAGTTTGCTGATTCCTAAAATATCAACATTCACTCTTGCCTTCTCCTGTTTAACCACTTCCAATTTGCCTGGATTCATGGACCTAACATTCCACGTTCCTATGCAATATTGCCCTTTACAGCATCAGACTTTGCTTCTATCACCAGTGACATCCACAGATGTGTGTTGTTTTTGCTTTTGCTCCATCTCTTCATTCTTTCTGGAGTTATTTCTCTACTGATCTCCAGTAGCCTACTGGGCACCTAGCAACCTGGGGAGTTCATCTTTCAGTGTCCTATCTTTCCACCTTTTTGTACTGTTCATGAGGTTCTCAAGACAAGAATACTGAAGTGGTTTGCCATTCCCTTCTCCAGTAGACCACATTTTGTCAGAACTCTCCACCAAGACCCGTCCATCTTGGGTGGCCCTACATGGCATGGCTTAGTTTCACTGAGTTAGACAAGGTTGTGGTCCATGTAATTAGATTGGTTAGTTTTCTATGATTGTGGTTTCAGTCCGTGGACCTCTGATGCACTCTCTCAGTGCCTACTGTCTTACTGGGGTTTCTCTTACCTTGGACTTGGGGTATTCCTATTTCTGCCGCTGAAGGCAAGAGATATATCTAAGGATGGTGACTGGCATATGTATTATGAAATATTGCTTGAATAAATAAGTGAAACCTTTTGCTCATGTAATCAATTAAAATTAGAGGCAGTAAAAGGATTTTAGCCCACAGGCATAGTGAACAGACTCTAAGATAGTCCTCATGATTTCTGCCTTCTTTTATTTACACTTTTCATTATTCCCTTTCTTTAAGTGTGAGGAGGACCTGTGTCTTGCTTCTAACCAACGGAATACAGCAAAGGTGACAGGGTGTTTTGTTTACTAGCACACAAATATACTACATAAAACTGTAATGCCCATCTTGTGCAGGAACTCTTTCCTCTTTGGTGGAAAGAAGGAGGAACCAAGGAAGGAGGAACCACCAAGGAGGAAAGAACCACCACCTTCCTCCTTGGTGGTTGTGAGGAAATAAGAAGCCAGGTGGAGAAGACCCATATGGCAAAGAACTGAGGGCAGCTCCAGACCAACAGTCAGGACAGCAAGACACTAAGGTCCTCAGTCCAACAACCACAAAGAACTAAATGCTGCCAATATCACATGAGCTTGGAAGCAAATCCCTCTCCAGTCAGCCTCTTATGAGATCAAACTGGTTCATCCCTTGACTTAAGTCTCAGCGATGACTCAGCTAAGCCATGCCTGGACTTCTGACCCACAGTAACTACATATTCAAATCATTAAGGAAGTATAAACATAGACATATTCCAACCTCAAACTACAAAACATTTTGAAAAGACCTCTTAGGTAATTCTAATGTTTACTCATGGTTTGCAAATTTTGACCTAAACTAGCAATTAATTCGGAGAAGGCAACGGCACCCCACTCCAGCACTCTTGCCTGGAAAATCCCAGGGACAGAGGAGCCTGGTAGGCTGCAGCCCATGGGGTCTCGAAGAGTCGAACATGACTGAGCAACTTCCCTTTCACTTTTCACTTTCATGCATTGGAGAAGGAAACGGCAACCCACTGCAGTGTTCTTGCCTGGAGAATCCCAGGGATGGGGGAGCCTGGTGGGCTGCCGTCTATGAGGTCGCACAGAGTTGGACACAACTGAAACGACTTAGCAGCAGCAGTAGCAGCAATCAATTTTACTATGAAACTTAAAATTATTTAAGAGGTGGTATCTTTGTTATTGTCACAGAACTAATCATTAGAAGAATCAGAAGTTACTTTCCCCCTTTCACACCGGCACCTTTATCCATTCCCTTTGCACAGGCTTCTCCCATAATGAAAAGAAGGAACAGGCAAAGATGACAGAGGCAGTCAGTTAGACCTTGACCTTGGCTTTGGCTAGTTCAGGCCTTCTCAGTTCAACCAATAAGATGCCACTGAAGGAAGCAGAAAAGGCTGTCAGTCCCAGAGTTTACTTAATAGGTGACTTCACTACCTAGTACCCTTATCTTCCAGGAATTAGAAAAGACTTTTTTAACCTTCTTAGATTTATTCATATAAAAAAATAAGTGGACCAGTGACTATTTAGGTGTCAGTCATCCGGTCTTAAGAAACTATAAATACTATTAAAAAAAAAAAAAAAAAAGACTAGTGGAAGGATCTGGATCAGATAAGATAAGCTGGAAGTCTCTCGCCACAGCCCAGGCCTCTTTCCTGTCTAGAAGCAGAGGTAAGGGATGGTTCAGATACATCTGGCAATCCACTGAACCCACATGAAGACAGAAAATTGGTACATGTTTTCCTTTGGCTTAAAAAAGTAATAAACACTTTCTTATAACTGAAAAGTGGTAGATATGTTAATTTTGGTTTTGGTAAAACCACATGAATTGGAAGAAAAGAAGTAAATCAAATCTAAGATTATAACTTAATCTTTCCACAGCCAGGCAAAAGACAAGAGGAAAAGAAAAAAAAAAAAAAACTGCCTAGTGAATATGATGCTCCAAATGAATAGAAAGGGTGGGAGACAAACATATCCAAGATGTCCAAGGAGGGTGTTCGAGGTGTGATTCATTCAATGTGTGATTCATTCAATGTGTGATTCAATTGTGCATTCAGGTTTTGCTTTTCCCTAAAAACTCTCCAAGTTATGTTGAAGCATTCCTATCAGGTTTCTACTAACAGACATGTCTCCACATTTTTGCTATTTTGCTCACATTTATCTTAAGAATCTCAGTCTCCTAGGGCCATCTGTGACCTCTTGGTCTTGATTCCAGAACCACCTTTCTTATCTGAGATTATAGATTTAGAGTGCATCTAGGTCATCCCTGCTTATCCTATAATATCCTTGCCTCTGGCATGCACCTGCTTTTCTTGTAAAACAATCTTTCCTGCACCTTCTCTTAAGTCCCTTTTACATGCCCCCATTTTTAAACACATTTGTGCCTTGCATGTTAACCACCTCTACCTTTCAATGAGCACTCTTTGAAAGAAAGGTGAAAGCCCCTTTCTTATCCTGAAGCCAGAGGCTGAAAAATCACACTGAGAAAAGTTTCTGTGTTATCAGTGTCTGTGGCTGCAGTGACGCATCTTCACCTAATCCATCTGGCATCTGTTCTCTCAGCTACCCTGAAAGTGATAAGCTGTTCTCTTAAACAGGGCAAGCTCTATCCTCCAGGCTCTCTCTGAACTGAACTATATTTCCACTAATTAAATTGTGCTTCCTTGATTGGGGCCTGAACTTGAGGCTTCCTTCTAAATTTCTAGTCACTGTTTTCCTATAAACCCAGGTGATCTAAAAAAAAAAGAAAAAAATTCCCCTCAGGTGTCTGGATTTGCTCTGTCTCAAAGCTTATATGTGTCCCAAAGTTTTGATGAGACCCAAGTTTGTCTCTAAAGGGATCCTTCCAATACAATGTCATCTTTTCCCAAATATTTTGTATTTTTCCTTCATAGAGTCATTTGGAAAGATTTCCAGCTCTTCTATTTCTCCATTTTTACTGGAAAGGGAAAGCTGCTTATTACTGGTAGTGGCTTAAAAAATAAAAATCTCTTATTAAAAACAGTCATATATGACCAAATACAAAATTTTAGAAGGGTTTTAGGGCTATATTAAATATATAAAAATAATCCTCCAATAGATAAAAGTAAATAATATAAAATCTTCATTATAAATTATGTCATAAAACAAGACAAAGCTTTCTGGTCCAAGACCATAGCAATGAGCACTTGAACTTCTAACTAGTTCATTTACCCAGATTCTGCTGAAAGAGCATGCACACAGTGAGAATAAGAGGGAACAAAAGAGTGTTCACCCACTGGTTCTCCTTCTGTATCCTTCATGTGATCCCCAGAGTCCCATTACTGATAGTGTTTCCATCTAGGTAAGACTGCTCCTCATTGGTGAACGTGACATACACAGAAAAAGTTAGAGATCTGCACCTAAGAGCAAAGCAAATCCAATTATGTACCAGAGATTTTAATGCCTTTCCGCTAAACTTCAAACTGTAAAGATCCAGGGAGCATGTTTATTTATTTATACCATGCCTCCCTCCAAATAGGATTTGAGGCAGCTCATTGAGCATGTTAATAATGCTTATTCTCCAGACCCTATTTACTGTGTTGTGCTGCTGGAGATATCATTACCCCTGCTTGCTCTCGGAAAATCTAGCTTTTTAGAAGGTTGTTTGTGGAATTTTCTGAAATGCAGAAGCAACTGAGGCCTGCCTTCCTGTGCTCTCACAGAAGGGAAAGAATTCAAAAGTTGGGGTGGAGCCACCATGGGAGGAGAAGGTAAGGCTAGCACACAGGACTCTAGGATCCTCAGACTAAAGTTGATGCAGTGATCAGTACCCATCGGAGGTCCCCATGTGCAAACAGGACTTGGGGGATTTCTGAGGGCTCCCATTCCTGACACCAGAGGATGGTGCTTGTTCTTTGGGTTATAAATTTTTTGTCTTGATATTTTTGATTAGGGCACTATCTAGTTGGAAAGATTCTGCTATTTAGAAATGAATATTTCTCATGTTTCAGAATAGAAACTCAAATCAAGAGGGAGAAAGCATTGCTTGACAGGTCACTTGATATCAGATATTGTGCTAGGCATTTTACACATAACATTTCTTTTTATTATTATTATTTTGGTTCTGCAGCTAGCGGGGTCCTAGTTCCCCGACTAGGAATCAAACCAGCGCCCCCTGCAGTGGAAGAACAGAAATCCAACCACTGGAACACCATGGAAAGCCCCTTACATATACCATTTCAACTTGTCCCTATAAGATATCCACTAGGTTGATGCTACTGTTCTGAGAAAACTGATGAGAGACGGAGCTGTTTTGTCCAAGGAGAGGTAGCTATTAAGTGGAAGACAATGCTGGAAGTGGACCTTGGATATATGTATGACCTGCAGGTGTTTTACTTTTGTCCTAGACTGACTGTTACCCAACACTGTGCTGAGCATATAGTACACAAAAGGTTAATATTTGCTTGTAAGAATGACACAAAATAGAAAACAGGTATTGACTAAGTGCCTACTATGTGCCAAGCCTATAAGTCAGAAAAGGGTAAATTCTACACTAAAATTTCAATTCAAGCGTGAATCACCTTTAATCTATGAAAATGAAATTAGGCCAGCAGGGAAGCCGTAAATGAACCTATTAGAATACATCCCATAAGAGGAAGAGCAGGCAGGAAAAATTAGGCGAAGGAACATTGAGATAATGTAATTTTAAAGTTGGCTCCTGTTCTCCTGAAGTACTTTTAAGATTTTACTGCAAAATTACACAGTCATCAGGAATATGCCATTTTTAAAAGACTTTCTCACTTGGGTCAGTGAATAAATAATAACACACATTTAAAAATGCATGACAATTCATTAAACCATTGACCACTTCCAGTCTATTGAGTATATAAGTATTTTAAAAATTACTTTAATACATATTTACCCAATAGACCAGAAAAGTTCCTTTGGTACCTGATATGCATTTTAAGAGCTGCCTGCATAAGGAGTTATCCTATCTGAACCAGTCTGCTGCTGACTACATAATATGCATTTTAAAGAACAACCTAATTATGTGCTTACCCAAGAGAACAGAGTTAATACTGAGGGTCAATAATTATTAACTTCCTTTACTATCTTTTCTTCTTTTCTGTCAAATAAAATGAAGGGGGGACAAAGCTTATATTGGTCCTCTTTTTTTTTTAATCTCAACAATAGTGTCCCAATGCCTGTCTCACCCCAACTTCACAGAGAGAGAGAGGGAGAGAAAAGAGGGGAAAGGAGGGAGGAGAAAAAGGTTTAAAAAAAAAAGCAAACTATGTTATTAAAATTAAATGTCTTGTTTATAACAATGTGGAATGTTGAAAATCCATTCTTTAATGTATGTTTTCTCTCTTTCTACCTAATAGTGGAGAAGGAAATGGCAACCTACTCCAGTACACTTGCCTGGAAAATCCCCTGGACAGAGGAGCCTGGTGTGCTACAGTCCATGGAGGTGCACAGAGTTGGACACGACTGAAGCAACTTAGCAGCAGCAGCAGCAGCAGCTACCTAATAGTAGTTCAAACTATGCACTCCTTAGTTCCAAAATAGTCTCGTCTCCTTAGTTTCCTTTACTTTTCTAAAAATATGATTACCTTTCCCCTTTCTTCTTGACAATACATATTGATATAGTTTCCTTTATCTACTTGCACAAAACCAGAAATGTCCTCTGTTACCTAGTCATTGAGGCTGTTCTGATATACATGTTATAGCGGGTGTCTCAGCAGAAAATTCATTCCTGTTCACACAAACATAAGACAAAAAGCTGTATTTTCAACAGTTAGATGAATTCATTAACTTCTCCACTCACTGTTCTCATTTTGCCACACTTGTCAGCAGTGACATCACCCCACCTGGGAGGGGTACCTGAGAGACCAAGAGAGCACCCGTGACACCCTCTCCAGAGAGATGGCTTTCTTCCTTGATTTGTGGTTTCACTACCCACTGAGTTCTAATGAACACACCCAAAATGGAAATATCTCTTGGTGTTTAAGTATTAGATGTCAGCTGGTTGTTGAGGGTGGATTGCACGTCTATGAGCACAGATGGCTGCTGGATATGCTACTCCTAAGTGTTATTCTCATCACTCCCAACTGTGATAGCAGACTCACTGTGGGATTTATTTTACTTTTAAAAATCCATTTTGAACAGAGGTTTGCTTCCTATTTACCATTACTCCCCAACTGCTAAATCAATTACATCCATCTACAAAGAGAAATGGTGCTTCCCAGGTGGCTCTAGCAGTAAAGAACTTGCCTGCTAATGCAGGCTTAAGAGACTCAGGTTCAATCCCTGGGCTGGGAAGATCCCCTGGAGGAAGGCGTCACAACCAGTATACCAGGGCACTCCAGTATTCTCGCCTAGAGAATCCCATGGACAGAGGAGCCTAGTGGGCTATAGGGTGGCAAAGAGTCTGACATGACTGGAGTGACTTAGCATGCAGGCATGCACAAAGAGAAATACAGAAACCTTTCACAAATTCTATTTGAATCTTAAGAACTGTCTACCTTCTATTCTAGATGTGTTTATTTCATTCAATCTAGAGAAGTGAATTCAGGTTTAAGGATATGTAAAATGACCAAAGTCAAGTTTCTTTGAATTCATCGAAATAATTTATCATTTATTCTTTCTTTTCATTTTTTAATTATTAATTCATGTCTAAGAATCTTTAAGAATACCCTAGATATTTAAAAGTTGATGATAATTTCTTAAATTCAGTTGATAATTTTACAGAGGAAGAAGGAAGTCTTAGAAAAGGCTAAGTAGACTGTAATTAAAGCAAACTTTATTCACATCAGCACAGTAATTAAAATATAATTAACATTTAAAGATACAATTCTAATGTTAAAAAAGGTATGTCTAAATTCCCAGGCAATTATACTAAGTAGCTGAATCATTCAACTTAGTGTATCATATTTCTTACTTACCAGTTTGCAAGAATAACACCTATAGTTGGAAATAATTTGTAAACAATAAATCATTATTGTTATTGTGGGTATGGATACAGATGTAAAGCAAAGAGCTAAATAAAGTTTTTTTAAAGGACAAATCATAAATATAAACCAGCAATATTCTGACATAGCCACCTCTTGTGACATACATTGGTTTGTTTTAGACACGTCACTCTCTATAAGTAGTAAACTCCACTTGAATGTCAGATTCATTTTCTCATTTTATAACAGCTTTAAGATGCAGACTAAATGTTAGAACAAATTAGAAGGAGACAAAGTCTCCAGACTGTTTGATGCATTTGTTATTTTTATAAGCCTCTGAGAAATACATCAATACTTGCTGCTTCAAAAGCATGTTCTCCTTTTGTTGTAATAATTTTTAAAATAAATTTTGCATTTTTACCAAATTGTTTGGTCATAATTGGATTCAGTTTGACAAAACAAGACACACCTGAATCTAATTGGTTGAATTTCCTCTCAGTCACCATCTGAGTTGAATTGGTATTTAATTCACTTTTAAAGACATTATTGACATTCTTCTCTTTGATGGTTTTCTTCTTAAAGTCATGCTATCTACAGTACAACCAGATACATCCCTTGAGCACTCCTATCACTTCACGGCAAATAGATAGGGAAGAAGTGGAAACAGTGACAGATTTTATTTTCTTGGGCTCCAAAATCACTGCAGATGGTGACTGCAGCCGTGAAATTAANTCCATAGTTCATCAGGCACTCTATCTATCAGATCTAGGCCCTTAAATCTATTTCTCACTTCCACTGTATAATCATAAGGGATTTGATTTATGTCATACCTGAATGGTCAGCGGTTTTCCCTACTTTCTTCAATGAAAGTCTGAATTTGGTAATAAGGAATTCATGATCTGAGCCACAGTCAGCTCCTGATTTTGTTTTTGTTGACTGTGTAGAGCTTCTCCATCTTTGGCTGCAAAGAATATAAGCCCTTTATCACTAGCATTACGTTATTAAATCCTACATTTTACTGAAATTTCTTTGAGCTTATGAATAATTTATATTTTTCTTTATATCCCTTTTATAACATACCAACTTGAACTTACTATATGCTTAATACTTTTTATAAAAATCAGAATAATTAGACCCATTTGAGTCACAGCACACAATTTCTTTATAATTCCCACTTAAACATTATATTGTTTCTACCCTTGTTCAGTATATTCACATAACATATGCAACATCCTTTTTGTTTCTCATTTAATTTTTTGAAAGACACTAGTTTTTCCTGTGATTGTTGTGGTTTCAAAATGCACAGCTTTTTCTACATCTTTATATGAATACACAAGTAGATATGGTAAACTGTGCATATTACATATAAAAATATAAATATATATATTTTATAAAATAATTTAACCATATATGTAATCCTCATCCAGACATAGTGACCTTTGCTCTCTAGATTTCATAATATTATTAGAAAAATGAAATTGGATAACTCATTTGAAGATACTTTATAAAATATTACACATAAAATTTAATATACTACTGATATTTAAATGACTATATAAGGACGAGGATGAGGATTGGTGTGGAACAGATCTGTATGTAGATATCATTAACTTTAATGTCTAATAGCCCAAAGACTTTTCAAAATTGGATTGATATTCTTTCCAAACTGGGCAATTCATATACCTAGCTTAAAATATAAGGTGTGAAATAAAAAATAGGTATTTTCAATCTATCCTTACTTAACTCCAAGTCTTGTAGCTGATTTTAAACTTATTAGCTCTTTTTTCTTCCTTAGTTCTAAAATTCATGTATTTACTGCTTTCTCAGTTTTTAAATGTGAGTCACTATCTACAGTGGAAGCAGAGTGTTTAGTTCTTTCCCTGAACTTCCCACAAGTCTAACTCAGACACAGATCCCCATTTCCCAGTGACTCTATGATTTTTAATTAAATAAATATTTGGCAATTTTAGTATAAATGATACATAAATATTGTTTACAGCTCTGCCACAGAATGTGTCATTTAGTATGTTTAATTAATTTCATCTAGGGTTAATAATTGACTTTCCTGTTAATATTATATGTGCCTATCATTAACTCTTACCTTAACCCTGGGACTAAATCCTAACAACTCTTCAACATAGAAGCCAATATAACAAGCTTTGTTTTTGCTGATCTTCAAATATCCCTCCTGGAACCATTCATCCTTCTACTCCATTCTAGATTGTTGTTCTCTAGACATGCCAGCATAGATTATAGGACATTCTTTCATAATCAGCCTGGAAATTCTCTTCATCTTGTTCCTGCTTTGGATCTATTATCTCCTAAAGCTCAAGTGTTCCTCTCTCATGGTTTATTTCTTCATTTACATATTCTAGAAGCTCCCAAAATAAAGGTTGAATTGCATTTGAGAGATTTTTTAAGTCTTCGAATAGCTGAATATGCCTTTACTTTACCCTCACATTTGATTGCTAGTTTAAGCTGGTACAGCAATCTAAGTCCAATCAGAAGATAGAAATTATGCATAAATTAATATAGAAAATTTGTAACTACATGAAAGAGGAACCACAAGATGTAAGACAACACTATAGGTACCATGCTATGTGCCTATGGTACCACAGGGAGAGTGCCTAAGGAGGATGAACTTCGAAGGGGTCTGACAATTTAGTAGTGTTATTTAGAGAAAATAGGATACATGCATCTGAAACTGAGATAAAAACTCTCAATTGAGATACAGATTTTGGAGGCATAAATATAGATGTTGCATTGCTTTAATCTGAGTATTTGTGTCCCTCCAAAATTCAATGTTAAATCCTAAGGCCCAGGTGATGATATATGGAGGTGAGGCCTTTGGGAGGTGACTGGCCAATGAAAGTAGAGCCCTTATGAATGGAATCAGTGCCCTTATAAAAGAGACTCAGAGAGCTTACTTGTCCCTTATACCATGTGGGGACACAGTAAGACCACTATCTGTAAACCAGGAAGCTGAGCCTCACCATACATTAAATCTGTCAGTGACTTGATCTTCAACTTCCCAGCCTCCAGAACTGTGAGAAATAATTTCTGGTTTTGTTTACAAGCCTCCCAGTCTGTTGTATTTTTGTTATGGCAGCCTAAAGAAACTAAGACATAACATATTTATGGATTGGAAGTCTAGTGTTATCTTTAAAAAAAGAGAGAGAAAACAATGATTAGGAAAAGGATTTGTTTTAACAGAGTATCAGTTCAGGTTTGGGCAAGGCAAATTTGAGTCCCTTTGGAACACCCAAGTACACATGTTTAAAACTGGATAAAAAGAAGAAAAAAATGTGAACTAGAAACATCCAGCTAAGNGCTGAAGCTGAAATTCCAACACTTTGGCCACCTGATGCAAAAAGCCAACCTACTGGAAAAGACCCTGATGCTGGGAAAGATTGAAGACAGGAGGAGCAAAGGGTGACAGAGGATGAGATGGTTGGATGGCATCACTGACTCAACAGACATGAGTTTGAGCAAACTCAGAGAGATAGTGCAGGACAAAGAAGCCTGACATACTGCAGTTCATGGGGTCACAAAGAGTAAGACACAGTATAGCGAATGAACAACAACAACCTCTATACAGGCAAATCACCTACACAAAATTCCATGGAATGCTAGTCTCCCTTGTCAATTTGGTCAGTATGATTTCAAAAGTGAAATAAAGTGAAAATGAAGTCGCTCAGTCATGTCCAACTCTTTACGACCCCATGGATTGTAGCCTACCAGGCTCCTCCATCCGTCCATGGGATTTTCCAGGCAAGAGACTGGAGTGGGTTGCCATTTCCTTCTCCAGGGGATCTTCCTGATCCAGGGATCGAACCCAGATCTCCAACACTGTAGGCAGACACCTATACCATCTGAGCCACCAGGAAAGTTCCAGTATGATTTTGAGCTGGATTCAAAACTGAGGACCAGATATAAATGCAAAGGTTAATATATGTCTGACACAACCTCCCCCATACAAATGACCTACTGACGAATTCATAGGTAAATTGCCATTAATAAATTCCACTTCCTGGCATTGAAACATGTATACTATCATGTAAGAAACGAATCGCTAGTCTAGGTTCGGTACAGGATACGGGATGCTTGGGGCTGGTGCACTGGGATGACCCAGAGAGATGATATGGGGAGGATTGGTGGGAGGGGGGTTCAGGGTTGGGAACTCATGTACACCTGTGGTGGATTCATGTCAATATATGGCAAAACCAATACACTATTGTAAAGTAAAAAAAGAAAATTTAAAAAATAAAATTAAAAAAAATAAATGAATTCAATTTCCACACAACCTCAAAGGACAAAACCTTAAATCTGTTCATTTATCTTGCTTAGTACCCACAGTAGATGAAAAAGTATTTAGAAACTGGATTTGATGAATGGTGATTGGTTATGACTCAATTCTATTCATTGTTTGGTAGAATCTGGGCAACACATTAAGTTTAGAAATTAATAGAATCATGTGTGGGAATTTAGAGTCTTCAGAGGTTTCTTTTGGCCATGGTAGATGGTTAAAACTACAAGGTTAAAAGATTTCATAGGATCTCATAAATAGCTTCTAAAGCAAAAGCTGGTTCTCTGTACATTAAGCACCATTGTTTTCCATTCATACTCCAAAATCAGAACCTTGCCGGAAAATAAGAACGAAGAAGATTTTGAGTTCTTTATTGGAAAACAATGAATTTGAGATGGCTGATTGTGAGCTAATTGCCTTTGAACATTTCTGGAATTGCTGCTTATGCATTTTCTTACTGTTAGTAGTATACCTAATAATGACAATAAGAATGTTTCAAACAAGATCATGCAGTTTACTTTTCTGGAGTTGAGCTGCATAAGTTGCTTGTATATTTTTGAGATTAGTTGTTTGTCAGTTGCTTCATTTGCTATTGTTTTCTCCCATTCAGAAGGCTGTCTTTTCACCTTACTTATAGTTTCCCTTGTTGTGAAGAAGCTTTTAATTTTAATTAGATNACAGAGAATGAGATGGCTGGATGGCATCATGGACTCGATGAAATGTGAGTCTGAGTGAACTATGGGAGATGGTGATGGACAGGGAGGCCTAGCATGCTGCGATTCATGGAGTCGCGAAGAGTTGGACATGACTGAGCAACTGAACTGAACTGAACTTTATTACTCTTCATGTCTTCATCACAGGAAACCCAGGACATGCTGGTCATCCTTCCTGAACTTTTTTCTTATTTTCCCTGAGAAAAATAAAACAATCAGATGACTTGGACACATTTTACTACCGTACCCACCCTGCTCTCCACCTCTGTTCTTCTCCTTCTCTCTCATTGCCCTGAATTAATTGTCCATTTTCCTAGCTAAGGTTAACTCCTCTTCTTTGCAATAGATATCATCACCTCTTGCCTGTTTGAATACTGGTCCATCTAATTTTTTTCTCTCTCTTACATATTGTTATTTTTTCCTGTGCCTGTCTTCCATCATCACACAGGTCTGGTATTATTTCTCCCATAAAAAATAAACAAAAATTGTTTCTTGATTTCACCTGACCCGCCAACTACAGACCCTTTTCCCTCCTTCACATTACAGTAAACACCTAGAAAGAAGTTCCTGTGCCAACTGACTCCAATTTTTCTCTATTTTCTTTTAAATGTATTCCAATAAGATTTTTGCCACCATGGCTCCACAAAAAGTCCTCTAACTCTTATCCTTGTCAACATGACTTCATAATTTTTGAACCCAGGAGTCAACTCTCAACCCACATCATGCTTCACCTAACAGGAGCATTTGACCCCTTAACCCTTCCTGGACATGGTTTCTAAAACTCCACACTCCCATGACCTTCTTATAGGTACTTCCTAAGTGTGCATGCTAGTTTCCCCACAGCTCACCAACTTCAGTAATGGAATAACCCAGGCTTTGGTCCCTGAGCCTCATCTGTTTTCCTTCTCTACCTACTCCTTGGTGACTTCATCCAAGGCTTTAAATACTGCCTCTCTGTTGAAGCCTCCCAAATTTAGTCTCTAGCCAGGGTCTCATCTTTCAACCTCAGAATGCCACTTGACATCACCACATGTATGTCTAATGGACATCTCAAGGGTAGAATGCCCCAGCTGAACTCCCAGATTGGTCTTTATCCCTAAACCTCTACCACAGCCTTTCTTAGAGAAAAACAATTTCATTCTTCCTAGTTGCTCAGGCCAAAATCGAAGTTCATCTTGGCCCCCTCTCTTACACACATAACACTTACATGCCATCCTGTCCAGCCCCAAATCCTACCAGTTCTATCTTCAAAATATTTCCAGAGTCCAACCATGTTTTACTAGCTCCACTGCTACTATTCTGGACCACGCCACCATCACATCCTGCTTAGAAAAGTGCAATGGCCTCTGAAGGGGTCTCTCTGCTTCTTTCTGTGAATTCCCAACATGATAGCCATAGGAATCTTAGAAAAATTTATAAGTCAGATCATATCACTCTTCCACTGAGAAGTCTTTAATAACCCACTCAGATTAAAGAGCCAGTGTTTTTACAATGGCCTCCAAGTTCCTCTAAAATGTAGCTCCTTGCTAACTCTCATCTCCTGACATCTCACTGCCCTATGTTCCCACCTTGCTGGGGATCTTGTTCCTTCTCAGACTTGGCAGGTCTGTTTTACATCAGAGTTTCTGCATTTGCTGTCCTCCTGGCCTGGCATGCTCTGCCCCCATATAGCCATGTGACTCAGTCCTTCATCTTTTTACGTGTAGTCTTCACTCAGGTACATTCTTCTCAAAAAGGTTTCCTCTGATCACTATATTTAAAGATAGAAACCCCAACTACAAACCCCTGTCCTCATTAACTGTTCTGTTCCCTTTTGCAATTTTACCATATAACATGCTATGTATTTTACTGATATTCTTTCTTAATTGGCCATCCCTATTAGGATGAGAGCTTCATGAGGTCAAGTATTTTTAATTTCATTTTATTCTCTGCTATCTCAGAGGCCTAAAGCAAAACAATGTGAAAAACTGAAAAATTTTTAGATGTTCAGGAAATAGTCAAATATTAGTGCTGCTATAATAATAATAGCAAACATCATGTAATGCTCACCATATACCCTTACATATGTCCCCTATTCATATAATTAATGAATTTAATCTCCAAAACAAAACTATGAATAAATAACATCTTTGTCCACATTTAGAGATGAAGAAATCGAGGCCCAAAGAGGTGAACAAGCCCCCTAAAGAATACACCAAGAGTATGTGGGGAATAAGAATTTGAACCTGGAATTTATATTTTCTAGATTCTGCTTCCTCTGTTAAAACTGAGAAAGTAAGGTCTTCGTTGAAGGGCTGTTGTAAGATTATAAATAATATATAAAAAGTATAAACACAATAGCACAGTGTGTCACTATGGCATGTCAGTACATGGAAACAATAATTATGCAGCCACTGCTGAACATACAGAGTAAAATTTAGTACAAGGAATCTGAAAATACTTTTCTAAATGGAAGTGTTATTCTGTCTTTCAATTTGTGCTTTGACTGGCAGTGCCATATTTAACTAAGTCCTTCAAAATAACACAAATGAAAATTAGTCTTTTCTCTCTATGGAAAAAAATAACTGGGGTTTTGTTTTTGCTTTGTTATTTTAGCTTAGCAGCTGTATTATGCAAGCCTGCATCAATGTGCACACACAGCCTGACAATGCAGGCATATTTGTTTTTCAAGTCAAAAAGGAAGATTTTATAACCACTCAGTATTCCTTTTATTTGTCTAAGACTCTATAATCTGCTCTTCATTTAGGCTTGCCGAGCTGCAGTATGAAGAAATCTTTAAGCCCCAGACCTGCTGACTGGCAGGAACTCTGTTCTGGCACCACAGAGGAGCCAAAAACAAGGCTCCATACAGGGGTTCTGAAATGAATTGGGTAGATTGATATCCCCATTTGAGTTCCAATGCCCCCAAAATACCTTCACAGCATGTGAAACAGTATGAGAGCCCCACTGAATTTGTACTCCAGGAAACAAGCTGAAAGGTCAATACGCATGTATATTTATAATGGCATTGATATTTGTTAACCAATGAGGGGAACTGTTTCTTCCTTTGTGGCAGCTTCTTAAATTTTTCTGGGGAGAGTCTGAAATCAGTCATAGAAAGCTCTTTACACTTCAATATTTTCAGAACACTTCAGACAAAAAGTGGTCAGACTAGCAGTCTATTGACTTTATAATTTCAATACCAAGACTAAACCACAGTATCATAGCACATTTCTCATGTTCATCAAAGGGGAAAAAATACACTGTCATATGATAAGAAAAGAATGCTTGCTTGAAAACTAAACTATAGCATAAATTTATCGGGTTGGCCATATTTTTCAGTTAGAAATTATGGGCAAAGCATGTCAATTTCCCAGTAGACAAGAGCTGTCAACTACCTTTATCAAAATAGATACCTTTATCCAAATCTTTTTCTAGTAAGAATGGGTAAAGCAGTCTTCCCCTTCTAACTTCCAATTCTATAGAGTTGGAATTTATCAGTCATTTTATCCAAGCTTAACTAGTTTTTAAAATATTTGTTTGTATGACTCATAGAGATATCTAGAAAAATACATTTATAATGAAAGCATCACTTTTGGAAGATAAAATCAGTTTCTCAATAAACTTCCATTTGGTTTATCAGGCGATGCTTTTTTATAGTCCCTTTCTCTAGAGTCTGTATCCATCATATATGGTGACTCCTGCCACCAAACACAGCACCTGCACCAGAAAGAGAAGTGGAAATGTTTAGCCAGCAGCTTCTCTGCCTCTATTAGCTTCACTGTGTTTCCTGTGGTCGTTACATCATATGTCTTTCTCAGCCGACCCCTTCTCTTAACTCTTTACAATTTCACCTCTAGAGATTACTTTGCATAGGTTATACTTCTAATTTTCTGAGTCCTAACAACATAGAATTGCTTGATGTCATTAATCACATAATCCAACCCACACCCCCACTTCTAGGAACATCCGATCATCTCCATGATTTATGGCTCCTTGTAAAGCTTAATCACTGAAGTCAGCAGTTCCCCACCTGACCTCAGCTTCTTGATCATTTGTTTGTTCTTTCTCAGACAGTACTTAGCTTCTACTATTTCTCATATGGAACTCAAGAAATATCCATTGGATTAAATTGGGCTTATCCTTTTCTTTATGATTATTTCAGTAACTTTAGATTGTAAATGAATGCCTGAGTTTTAAATGGATTTTAGTTTCAGACATGAGTGGCTCAGGAATTAGTTGATGGAGTAAATTAGCAACAAATTTGAGTTAGTGGGGGGAACTTGAATAGGTAAATAGGAGGTAAAAATTAAAAGATGAAAGGAAAAGCACCTCAAGACGAAACTTATATGGAGGTGAGTGTGGGAAAAGATCTGTAACTTGTGCAAGTAAAATCATAATAAATTTAAAAGTTTAGCTTGCACACATGTGTAAAATGTGAACTACAGTGGCTAAAGATAATGAGCAGGGTGATAAGGTAATGTAACAAGACTGTGGGCAAAAATAAATTAGAAAAGGGGGGTCTGTTATGAGGTAATGTAAAAGTGAAAGTCACTCAATCATGTCCTACTATTTACGACCCCATGGACTGTAGTCTGCCAGGCTCCTTTGTCCATGGAATTCTCCAAACCAGTATAATAGAGTGGGGAGCCATTCCCTTCTCTAGAGGAACTTCCTAAACTAGGAATCAAACCAGGGTCTCCTGCATTGCAGGTGGATTCTTTATCAGCTGAGCTACCAGGGATGCCACTAGAGGTAATATATGCCTTTAACATTTGTTATCCAGGCATAGTTACACTATCTGTCTGAAGGAGATATGAGAAGTTAAAAAAATTCTTACCCAATAAATGTCTTTGCTTATTAACAAAATAAAATTGCTTTGTTGTTTTAAAAGAGTTACTATTCAGAGCACAATAGTTGATATTTTTTATTTGAAATCATATAAATAGATATTGATTACCTTAATCCTGTATTTGTACTGACTTGTTTTGGAAAATGAAAAACTAGTCATTCTATCTCTTAGATTGACCCCAAAATGCAATAAAACAAACAAAATTCTTTTTGGGAATTTGTGCAAAAAGAATTTAAGTGGAAGTTAGACAAGGATTTGTGTACATTATTGCGACAATCCTATTGAGAGGCAGCATTGTATAGTTTTTAAAAGCACAGGTTTTGGTGTCAAAATAACCTGAATCCCAACCAGTGCTCCACTATTCCCTAGCTGCGCAGCTTTGGAGGAGGCATAGCACCTCCCTGGGTTTCAATTTTCTCACCTGTAAAATGAGGATAACACCTATGACACAGAACTATTTTGGAAATTAAGTGATGTGATATATGTAGAATTGTTGTTGTTCAGTCACTAAGTCATGTCTGACTCTGCAACCCCATGGACTGAAGCACACTAGGCTTCCCTGTCCTTCACTGTCTCCCTAAGTTTGCTTAAACTCAAGTCCATTGAGTTAGTGTTGCCATCCAACCATCTCATCCTCTGTCACCTCCTTCTTCTCCTGCCTTCAATCTTTCCCAGCATCAGGATCTTTTCCAATGAATCAGTTCTTCACATAAGGTGGCCAAAGTATTGGAGCTTCAACTTTAGCATTAGTCCTTCCAGTGAATATTCAAGGTTGATTTCCTTTAGGATTGACTGGTTTGCTCTCCTTGCTGTACAAGGGACTCTCAAGAGTCTTCTCCAGCGCCACAATTTGAAAGCATCAATTCTTCAGTGTTCACCTTATGATCCAACTCTCACATCCATACATGACTACTGAAATAACCATAGCTTTGACTATATTGACCTTTGTCAGCAAAGTGATGACTGTGCTTTTTAATAGGCTGTCTAGGTTTGACTAGTTGCTACATAATTTGAATTATTTATGATGATAATAGTGATGGTGACAAATTATATTTTAAGAATAACTATGTAACCGGTAGGCCACAGACTCTATCTTCTAGGCTGCACAAGGGAATGTTCCCCACAGTTAGGGCAGTGCAGCGTTTGGCACATAAGCATTCAGGTAGTGCCTCAGTCAAAGGCACTGCCTCCCTTATATCTTAGACTTCTGTTAATTTGCATGAGTGTGTTAGAGCAGAAGTAGGGATGGTGATTGCAGCCATGAAATTAAAAGATGATTACTCCTTAGAAGGAAAGTTATGACCATATGTATGTGTTAGTATATTGTATTGGTGTTTTTCTTTCTGGATTACTTCACTCTGTACTATCAGCTCCAGTTTCATCCACCTCTTTAGAACTTATTCAAATGTATTCTTTTCAATGGCTGAGTAATATTCCATTGTGTATATGTACCACAGCTTTCTTATCCATGATGTTTGGGGCTGGTACATTGGGATGACCCAGAGAGATGGTATGGGGAGGGAGGTGGGAGGGGGGGTTCAAGATTGGGAACTCATGTACACCCATGGCAGATTCTTGTTGATGCATGGCAAAACCAATACAGTATTGTAAAGTAAAATTTTAAAAAAAATTTTTAAAGAAAGTTATGACCAACCTAGATAGTGTATTCAAAAGCAGAGACATTGCTTTGCCCACAAAAGTCCATCTAGTCAAGGCTATGGTTTTTCCAGTGGTCATGTATGGATGTGAGAGTTGGACTGTGAAGAAAGCTGAGCACCAAAGAATTGATGCTTTTGAACTGTGGTGTTGGAGAAGACTCTTGAGAGTCCCTTAGACTGCAAGGAGATCTAACCATTCCATTCTAAAGAAGATCAGTCCTGGGTGTTCTTTGGAAGGATTGATGCTAAAGCTGAGACTCCTATAATTTGGCCACCTCATGCGAAGAGTTGACTCACTGGAAAAGACCCTGGTGCTGGAAGGGATTGGGGGCAGGAGGAGAAGGGGATGACAGAGGATGAGATGGCTTGATGGCATCACCGACTTGATGGACATGAGTTTGAGTGAACTCCGGTAGTTAATGATGGACAGGGAGGCCTGGCGTGCTGCAGTTCATGGGGTCGCAAAGAGCTGGACACCACTGAGTGACTGAACTGAACTGAACTGAGGGATCATGAGGTTTCCAGATGCATCTAGGAAGGTGGAAAGGAAGCACTCCTGCATGAGCACTGGCCCTTAAAGCTGTGCACACTTGAGTTCTCACACATATACACCTACACATACACAAACATGTGTGTGAATTTGTGTGTGCATATACATATAAATGGGCTTCCCTGGTGGTTTAAAGAATCTGTCTGCAATGTGAGAGATCCAGGCTCTGCCCCTGGGTTAAAAAGATCCCCTGGAGAAGAGAATGGCTACCCATTCCAGTATTCTTGCCTGGAGCATTCGCTGCACAGAAGAGCCTGGTAGGATACAGTGCATGGGGTCACAAAGAGTCAGACATAACTGAATGACTGACACTTTCACATACATATAAACATGCACATAACTGAGCCCTGGCCAGCCCTCACCTGCCCTGAGTCTCAGAACCCAATTTCTAACCTTCAAAGGATGTTGGGAAGGGGATGGTGGGGGTATCATGAATGTGTGCATTATTAATAGTGTATACACTGACATTACAGGGGTGTATATGGGCATGAGAGTGGTGTGCATACAGCCAACACTGCTGCCTCAAAAGGGCTGCTCAGGTTGTACAATCATAGAAAGAAATTTTACTTAAGCAAAAGAATCTCTTATAATTCAACAAAGGCATTAAATGGGCAAGTGGTGGCCCTAGACCTGAGGCTAGATCTAGAAATATGACATGACCCAAAAAGTAAGGGGCAGGAGAAGAACCTACAACCAGAGAAGCAGGCAAATCAGGCACCAGCTCACAAACTGGGCTTAGAGCAGCAGGACTACGGAAGGCAGGAAGCAAAGATCATGGAAGGGATCCTTGGGTACCTCTGAATAAGGTTGTATCCTGCTGCCACTTTCCCTGGCTGCCTCTGTTCAAATT
Organism: Neotragus pygmaeus; assembly: GCA_006410875.1. Taxonomy (NCBI): domain Eukaryota; kingdom Metazoa; phylum Chordata; class Mammalia; order Artiodactyla; family Bovidae; genus Neotragus; species Neotragus pygmaeus. Next base: position 102,107 of record SJYV01035429.1, read on the forward strand.
CCTGTGCAGGCACTTACTACATGGTGATTATAAACAAGTTCTTTCAACAGCAAGTGCTTCCAATTTCTCATCTGCAAAATGGAGATCAAAATACTACATTTGTCATAATGTTTGCATATGTGTGATACATGTCAATACATACAAAGCAGCACATAGAAGTAATCATTCAAGAAATGCCATTATCATCAGTGTCATTTTTATTATTATTCACAGACTTTTTGGAAAATTCTCAGCACCAAGGATTGTTTCCACTAAAGCAAGTCCTACTCCATGGCCATATTCATATCACGAGCAATTTGGAAAAGCATCATCACATCCCTCCCGAACTTGTATATCCTAGAGGCTCTTCAAGTGGAACCAGAGAGCAGTGGAGAGGGAGGACAGGGCCTGACCCAATGGGTCCCAAAAGAAAACTCCCTGAACTTTTTCATCTCCTCCATTTTTCAAGTCAGTAGGCAGAGGACAATAGCCAAAACCATGAAGCCATGCATCTAGGACCTTGACCAGGTGCATAAAAGTGAGCATACAGTGTGCAATTAATCATGGAGAGTTTTTCCAGACTTCTATAGAGTACTACTACAACTACCAACTATTAATACCAGAACATATTGAGGAAATTGTGCACATAACCTTTTATTAAAATACAATGCAAAACATTGTCCCTAAATTCTTCTGTGAGACAAAAAGAAGAATGAAAAAAACTGTTAAAAAGAGGTAAAAGCATTATTAAGATGCAAATCAGGAGCATCAATTTATCCCGAACTAAACCCAAACTAAAACATTGCTTCTCATTTAGGATCAACCATAAATAACACAAGAAGTTTCTAGAATTCCTTCAAGTCAAAATGAACCTAATGTAAAAGCACAAGATTATGACTCATAAATAAGCTTACTGGACAAATGTGATGCACATCACAGCCAAGCTGCCATGGCATCAAAAATAATGATGAATCACCACGTATATGAACAGGGTATTTTGCAGCTGCTGTCAGAGCAGCACAGTGTGTAGATACAAGCCAAGTAGTAATATTGTTTAGGTACAGTCACTAGGCCCACTCTGCACCTAGTAATTGTGGCAGGCACCTCAGATAGCATCTTTAATGACTATTCAAATGAAGATAGGATGATTGATGATATCCTTTCCCATTTTTAAAAGTACAAAATACAAAGCCAATACTACATAAATTCTCATACCTTGAAGACTGAGCAACAATGTCTCATTATAATATATTCCTATAAATCATGCAAGATTACATGGGGAAAATAGCATAGCTCTGCCTATAACTTTATTTCTATGTGTGTGTGAGAGAGAGAGAGAGAGAAAGAGAGAGAGGAAGGAAGGGAGGGAAATGGGGTACCATCTACCTTATAAAATCCTTTTAACTGAAAGTGACTGGCGCCATGTGTTCAATGATATGTTTTGTTGCTTTAGAAATGAATGCAGTATTCCTAGGTAGCACAATGCCTATCACAGTGTACTTATCCAATAAATGAAGTAGAAGAACAAAGAGTGTTGAAGGAAAGGCTGTACCTGTTATCTCCCGATTCCTTAGTGAGATATACAAAGTGGCAGAGCTAGAGCTGCATTCCAAGCATCCTACCTACTAAACACTTAGGTGAAAGTTTATGTATTATATGCTATCTAACCCTTTTCCAAGAACTTCTCATCAAGTTTCTGTGGTATCAGAAGACAAGACACCAAATTCTGTTTCCATTAGGCAGTCATATTGAGTTGGTTTCAAATATAAAAAACAACTGAAGTATTTCTACTTGTCCAGCTGATTTCCAGCATTTTTCCTCTTGTAATTTTGGAAACTTTCTAAATTCACAGACTTCAGTCTCTTGAGTAGTTTCATACTTCTGTTAGGCACTTTACTAATCTACTAATCTGCCCTACATCTTTCTCAGCTTCATTGTTCACTGCAAACCATAATGTTATCCCCAATCAGCAAGCCTTTCTAATATGTTGAACCTTTAGGGTTATTGATATGGGTTATAGAGTTGTAGACTAAAGTGGATATAGACAAAAATTAATGTCATAAGTCATTTATATCCATTATTCTAATGGATTTTAAAACAATGAAATTATTTTTTATCAAGGCATATTGAAAATGCACACAGTTTAGAAGCCATTTGATTTTCACATACTCTATATTTTAACATTTAACAATATGACAGCCTCAAAATGGCACATTGTCACAGTTGAAAATCACTTTAGAAACTCTAAAGTACTAAATTAAGTGTGGGGTAGGCCACATACAATTATCTTTGGAATTGCAGGGCAGGACTGGTTCTCAAGGACTTAGATGACAGTATCACAATCATATGACCCACAAAACTGTTCTTTTCTCCTATTACTTTTCTTAAAGTCTGAACTTCTCATGAAGTGTATTTCCAAACCAAAAGGCTTACACATGAGGCTAGATTGGTTTAAAATAATTATATTCTAATTCTTTAGAAGTTAGCCATCCTTTATGATTCAATTTCTTATTTTCCTTATGTCTGTATACCCCTTCAAAGTGAGATTAGCCAAAATATATACTTCACTCTTCATGGTTTCTTGAAAGGGAATTTCTCCAGAGTCATTGAAAAGGGGAGAAAATAAGTTATTCTAGGAAGTATGATTATTGGTACTAAGAAACTCAATAAAGGGAAGTTCAAAACATAGAATAATATAGAAATATTAATGTAGGAATAAAAATTATTAAAGTAAAAGACTGAATTTTAAAGCAATAGAGTTAAAATAAGTGAATGCAGATGTGAATGCAGTTAAAATATATGCAATGTGAATTAGAAATACAGAATACAAATAAATGTGTTGAAAAGATTATAAGAACAAAGCACTCCTGAGCTATCTGTTGTATAATTACTATGAAACATATTGAAAATATCCCACCCCACTACTATGCCTTACAACATTTGCAATGGATCTGTCCATCCTTTGAAGCATTTCCAAACTCAATACACAAATTTGAGAAGTGAGGATATTTGATCTTTGGCAAGCTGATGACCAGTTGATCCTTTCTTGAATATAATTTCTATATTCTTAAATCAACATTCTAATCTAGGCCTTTTCAGCTATTCATATTCCCCATGCATCATCCCAAGTCCGACAGGCACTTATCTTCTCTAACATACTCTTTCACTGCTCTTCTTCAGTCTCATCTACTGTGTACCCTGGAACTCGCATTCTATAACAAACTTTCCAAAATCTTTCCCCTCTTTAATATAATTTCCTTTTATTATATGCTTTAATTTAAAATTTTTATACCACTTGAAGTAGGTATTACTAATGCTCATCAACATTTCTTTTATTTTAATTGAAATTTAATTGATTTACAATGCTGTGTTAGTTTCAAGTACACAGAAAATTGATTCAGTGATTTTAAGATGCTTTCCTTTATAAAGTGAAAGGAAAGTTGCTCAGTCATATCCAACTCTTCGCAACCCCATGGACTATACAGTCCATGAAATTCTCCAGGCCAGAATACTGAAGTCGGTAGCTATTCCCTTCTCCAGGGAATCTTGTCAACCCAGGGATCAAGCCCAGGTCTCCCACGTTGCAGGCGGATTCTTTATCAGCTGAGCCACAAGGGAAGCCCAAGAATACTGAAGTGGGTAGCCTATCCCTTCACCAGTGAATCTTCCCCACCCAGGATTCAAACCAGGGCCTCCTGCATTGTAGGTGGATTCTCTACCAACTGAGCTATCAAGGAAGCTCAATATTACAAAATATTCAGTGATGTTCTCTGTGCTATATGATAGGTCTTTGTTATTGAGTTTACATAGAGTAGGGCTTCCCTGATAGTTCAGTTGGTAACAATCCACCTGCAATGCAGGAGACCCCAGTTCAATTCTTGAGTGGGGAAGATCCACTGGAGAAGGGATAGGCTACCCACTCCAGTATTCTTGGGCTTCCCTTGTGGTTTGGCTGGAAAAGAATACAAAGTGATACAAATGTATTTATATGAAAAACATAAATAGACCCACAGATGTATATACACAAATCTACACAACTGTGTATAAATGTGTATATATTAATCCCAAACTACTAACTTACCACCCCCCAACCTTTCCCCTTTGGTGACCATAAATTTGTTTTCTATGTCTGTGGGTCTATTTTTGTTTTATATATAAGTTCATTTGTATCATTTTTTTAAATTCCATTATCTGTCTGACTTACTTCACTTAGTAAATAATCTCTAGATCGGTCCATGTCACTGCAGATGGCATTATTTCATTCTTTTTTTATGGCCAAGAAATATTCCATTGTATGTGTGCTTAGTCACTCAGTTGTGTCCAACTCTGTGACCCCATAGATTGTAGCCAACCAGGCTCCTCTGTCCATGGGATTCTCCAGGCAAGTGTATTGGAGTGGGTTTCCATTTCCACCTCCAGGAAATTTTTCTGACCGAGAGATCAAACCCAGGTCTCCTGCATTACAGGCAGATTCTTTGGCATCTGAGCCACCAGGGAAGCCCATTCCATTGCATAGATATAGATGTAGGTAGCTACCACATCTTTATCCATTCCTCTATCAGTGGACATTTAGGATGCTTCCATGTCTTGACTATTTCAAATAGTGTTGAAACAAACACTGGGATGGCATGTATCTTTCGGAATAATGGTTTTCTCCAGGTATACATCTAGGAGTGGGATTGCTGGCTCATATGTTGATTTCAGTTGTCCCCACGCTTTCTCGATTTTCCCATAATAACCCTACTATGGTTATCTCTGCCTAATTTAAAGAATCTTTATTCTACCTCCAGTTCCTTGTCAGTATACATTTAGGTTTCATCCTCAGATGTTCCTAACTGATGAATATCATAAGGCCATCCCCCTGTCCCATATTCAAAGGAATCAATCATCTTCCTGATAAAATATATCTAAATTTCTAGCCAAGAGCATTTAAAACAAGGAGGTATTATTGAGTTCTGAGCAAATTAAACTCTAAAGCAGGTTGTCAAACAATGGACCAATGGAATAGAATTGAGAGTTCTTGTAAATTAGGTTTTATTACAACATAGCCATTTCTTGTCTGTTCTTGTAAATTAGGTTTTATTAGAACACAGCCATTCCCATTCACTTATAGATTGTCCATAGCTGCTTCTACACTACAAAGCCACACTGAGTAGCTGTCACAAAGACCTTATGGCCCACAAAGCTAAAAAATTTACTATCTGATCCTTTACAAGAAAAAGTTTGCCAACCATTACTCTAAAAGCTATCTTGACCAGCAGGACACAGCAGAATGAGGCAGAGAAGCTCTGAACACGCCTACAATCTACAACCAAACCTCTTTAATAGTGAAAATTTCAATGAACTCTCTTTAGATTGAGGATACATCAGAGTTAGATGGAGTAAAGCAGTGCATATTAAAAGTATCTATAAATTTAATTGTTTTATTTTAAGTAATCTTTAGTTTTTTTAATTTTTATTGAAGTATACTTTATTTACAGTGTCTTAGTTTCAGGTGTATAGAAAAGTGAGTTACACAAATATATATAAACATATTCTTTATTTCTCTTCCATTATAGGTTATTACAAGATACTGAGTAAAGTTCCCTGTGCTACACAATTATATATATATATTTTTTAATTAATTAATTTATTTTTCGGTCTATGTTCGATGCAGGATGCACTATTATATTTTAATACCAAAGTGGAAGGTGCTCAGTCATGTCTAACTCTTTGTGACCCCTTGGACTGTAGCCTGCCAGGCTCCTCTGTCCATGGAAGTCTCCAGACAAGAATACTGGAGTGGGTTTCTATTCCCTTCTCCGAAAGATTTTTCTGACCCAGGGGTCGAATTCATGTCTCCTACATTGCAGGCAGATTTTTTACCACCTGAGCCACCAGGGAAGCCCAACATCTTATTTTTGATCATCTTTCTTCAAAAGAGGTATTTGGTCTTAGAATGGAAATGAGAGGCAAATTTTATAAAAAATTAACTTTGTAAATTCAACAGAATTATAATTTACATTTTGTTTTTAACTTTTAGCCAATTTGAGCTATTGTAAAAATGTAACCTTAGAATTTAAAATTATAAAGCTGTTACAGGATGAAAGTTACTCATATTCTCAAAAAAAAAAAGTTGAGAAGTCTGTTCACTAAAATGTCATAGGTAATAAAATCTGTTTTCTACCAAGTTGCACAGATGTAGATGCTTTAAAAAAAAATTCTATAAAATAAAAATGGATTTGTTTCTTTTCCATACATTTCAGTTCAGTTCAGTTCAGTTCAGTCACTCAGTCGTGTTCAACTTTCTGCGACCCCATGAACCGCAGCACGCCAGGCCTCCCTGTCCATCACCAACTCCCGGAGTTCACTCAAACTCACATCCATCGAGTCAGTGATGCTATCCAGCCAACTCATCCTCTGTCATCCCCTTCTCCTCATGCCCTCAGTCCCTCCCATTTACCACAGATTTATTCTCTCATTAAAGTATGAAATCTGCCAAAGGAGGGAAACCATCAGGTTTTAAATAAGATAATTGTTTAATCGCTTAAAGTTACTTTATGGAAACAAAAATTGTTTTTGAAAGAAAAATGGCTTTGCCTTTTCTCCTTGAGGTAAGATAAACATAATTATCAAAAAACACACCAATATGAAAAGCTTAAGTGTTTTATATAAATGTTTTTTAAATGCTAACAATTTTTACTTAAGAAGTTTTCTTGAGATATAATTAACAAACATACAATTTATCCATTTAAAGTTTTCAATTCAATGTTTACAGTCATATCATTATACAACCATCATCACAACTTTAAAACATTTTTTCTCCCTCTGGGAAAAAAAGAAAAGCCTATCATATCCTCACTATTTTCCACCCACTCCACTCTGAGACTCAGATAACCACAAATCCATTTCCAACCTCCACAGATTTGCCTATTCTGGATATTTCTTAGGAATGGGATCATATAATATGTAGTATTTTGTGACTGGCTTTTTTTTTTTCTCTTAGCATGTTTTCAGGTTTCATTCATTTTGCCTCATGTATTAGTGTTTTATTTCTTTTTACTGCTGAATAATATTCTGGTATATGGCTATGCACATTTTATTTTCCCATTCATCAGTGAATAGATGTTTGAATTTCTATTTTTTGGATACTATGAATAATGCTGCTCTGAAATTCATGTACAGGCTTTTTTTATGTGAACATATGTTTTCATTTAATTTGGGTCCATGTGCATGCATGCTAAGTCACTTCAGTCATGTCTGACTCTCTGCGACCCCATGGACTGTAGCCATCCAGGCTCCCCTGTCCATGGGATTCTCTAGGCAAGAATACTGTAATGGGTTGCCATTGTCTCCGCCAAGAGATCTTCCAGACCCAGGGATCCAACCCACATTGCTTCATTTCCTGCAATGGCAGGCAGGTTCTTTACCACTAGCACCACCTGGAAAGACTTTGGGTCCATAATTTTTTTAAAAAAAGGAATCGCTAAGTCATACAAGAACACTGTGCTTAATATTTTGAGGATACGCCAGACTTTTCCAAAGAGCTACACTTTTTTACATTCCCACTAGCAACATATGAGGGTTCCAATTTCTTCACATTCTCACCAAGACTTGCAGTTGTCTTTTTATTATAGTCATCTTTTAACTATGAAGTCTTATCTCACTGGAGTTTTGAGTTGCATTTCTCTAGTGACTAATGTTACTGAGCATCACTTCAAGTGCTTACTGGCCATGAATCTTCTTTGGAGAAATGACTATTCAGATGCTGTGTCAATTTTTTAATAGGCTTACTGAGCCTTCTATGATTAAATTATGAGAGTTCTATGTATACTGGATATAAGTCTCATATCACATAATTGATTTTCAGAAATTGTCTCCCATCCTGTAGATTGTATTTTCACTATCTTGATGGCATTATTTTCCACATAAAATAATTAAATTTTAACCCCTGGAGGAACAGCTTGCCACTTATCATCCCTCACGGCTGCAGTTGTAGACACCGCAACTGAAACTGCAATTTTAATTAATTACAAATTAATTTTTAAGTAGTCCAACTTATCTGTTTTTTCTTTTGTCATTTGTGCTTTTAGTGCTATAGAAAAGAAACCATTCCCTAACCCAAGGTCATGAAAATTTTCTCCTATAACTTCTTCTAGTTTAAATTTGTATATTCAGGTCTACAATCCATTTTGTGTTATTTTTGTGCATGGTATGAAATAGGGGTCCAACCTCATTTTTCTGCATGTGGAAATCCAGTTTCTCAGCACTATTTGTTCAAAATTATTCTTTCTCTGATTGAATTGTCTTATAGCAACCTTGTCAAAAATCAGTTGACTATAAGACTTTATTTCTGAACTCTCAGTTCTATTCCATTGGTCCATATATCTATCCATATGCCAGAACCACATTGCCTTGATTATTGTAGTTTTGTGGTAAGCTTTAAAATCATGAACTGTTAATGCTCTAGAATTCCTTTACAAAATTGTTTTGGCTATTCTGAGTCTCTTGCATTTTTATAAGAATGTTGGGATCAGGTGAGAGTAGGCTCTTCTCTTTGAGCAGTAGCTAGGTGGAAAAAAGAGAGAACCAATTCTCTCCATGTGCCTACAACTGAAGCCATGAAGGATGATAAGTGGCAGCCTGTTCCTCCAGGAGTTAAACTTTAGCCCAAGCAGGGGGCTGGAAAGAAAGGGTCTTCTTGACTGTGCACAGCTGGGATAGAGTTTTTATAACATGGCTAGAGTGCAGGTGGACAGCTGTGTCAGGGAACATGACATAACTTCAATGCCACAATTCTATTCTTCCTAAGATCTAGTAGATTTTCTCTTTTTAACTTTTATTGGCATATAGTTGCCTTATTAATACAGTGTTCTGCTAGTTTCTGCTGTACAGCGAAGTGAATCAGCTATCCATATACATATATCCCCTCTTTTGTAGATTTTAATATTTTTTCCATTCTCTACATGTCTTAAATGAACTTTGTTTCATTTTTTAATCATTTTGATCAGTTAAACTGCTGTTTGCTAAGCAAAAAGAGACTACAAGCTCCTTACTCTGCCATTCTAGAAATCCTTACAATTATTCCATAATTTTTTTAAATCAACCTAATGATTATAACATCATTTTTCCTTGAGGAATAGCGGATATTATTTCCATTTTTCAATTAAGGTAAAACAGTTTAAATGTAGAAATAAAAATTGTGCAGCGGGAAATAAAACATATATTTCCCAACCAATTGGTTTCATCAATTCAAGCTACCTCTGTAGTGGAGTAAAAAGTACCTCTGTCTGGAGAAAAAGCTCAATAAATTTACTTTATCTTCTAAAAGACATATGATTCTATGATCCCATGTTTTTATTCTGTCATGACAATGTAAGAGCTTTAGAAAGACAGCCAGAACTAGCCAGGCAGCAATTTTGTCAAATGTTGGCAAGTTATTATATTTAGTAGGACTCCTCCTTAATAGAAAACATTCTAGAAACAAATAAACTAGTGGTAATAAACAAAGTTGAAAATGTAGTAAAAATTTTCTAATGTTTTTTCTATTGGTTACATGTTATACAATTTAAAGAAAGTAACATAAAACCACAGATACATATAGACAGCTAAACTCATAGGGCAACCAGCTACTTGGACAAAAACCAAACCGTCAATCCAAGACGAAATTATGATGGAGGAACTTTTTTCTTCTTCGGTGCCCTTTTTCACTTATTCTGATAATTTCATTTTCCCTATTGCAAGTGTCTGACAGATCAGTATTGTTCTCTACTATCTCAAAACCCCCTTCATGGCCCTTTGACCTTAACATGGTACCCATTCAAGTTGTCTACATCATTACTTAGGCTTGAGTGAAAGACAGTAGTTTCATCTGTGTAATTTTGGGAATCCTGAAGAGAATAAGAAAGATAGTCTGGGAGGCACTGAGGCTGTCTTCCTTCACACCCTGGAACCATTCATATGTGTGGGGTTTTCTATTCTACTTACACATAGGGATTGCTTTACAAGTAAGATACCATTTCTGCTTGTATAACTGAATCATTGGCCTGAATTTACAACTTCAATCCTTCTATCAGTCATTGTGACAGCATTTCACAGCAATACAGCAGGAGAGATTGAAGACAAAGACAACTGGTCTGCCTACCCGTCAGATGTGATTACAGCTCTGCACATCAATGTTTAGACTACAAGGCAGTGTGTATCATCTCTATCACAATGTAAGATCAGATGAGCCATTTGCTGTTCTTCATTATCTGGAGAAAAGCCCAGAAGAGAACACATAGTTCAAGCCACATTATGTGTCACCTTTCCTCCACTGAAAGTTAAAATTGGAGTACAGAAGTGAAAATTAACCAGTTCAGAGATTCAGAATTCCACTTTAATCTGCAATTAAATATCAAAGACCTATCACATTTCTATTTTAATTTCTGTTTTAGCTCCTTGAATATAAGATCCATCTAAGAATATAGAGGAAAAGACACTAATACCTCTAAATTTGTTTCCATCTTCAGCCAAGTTCAGTATTAGATTGGAAATTTTGAGATAAATAGGAAGCTATTTTCCCTTAGTCTGTATCTTCCATGTGTGTACTAAGTTGCTTCAGTCATGTCCAACTCTGTGTGTCGCTATGGGTTGTAGCCCACCAGGCTCCTCCATCCATAGGATTCTCCAAGCAGTAATACCAGAGTGGGTTGTCGTGCACTCCTCCAGGGGAACTTCCCAGCCCAGGGATTGAACCTGAGTCTCTTACGTCTCCTGCATTGGCAGGTGGCTTCTTTACCACTAGTGCCACCTAGGAAACCCTTGAATCTTCCAGAGAAAGAATAATAAAATGCTAACAGGATCTTATCTGAAACCTACTTGCTTGATTATGTAAAAGTCCCAGAATGGAGAAGATAGAACTAGTGAAATACACAGAGACCACATTATCTGAGTCAGTCTTATTACCCATATACTCATCTAACTATTTTACCAACGGAGATATTGTAAGGAAGCATGGTGGTCTTTTAGAGCTGAAATGATCTTTTTATTGTGAAAGTTCTAAATATATACTTTGATGTCATGCAGGATAATTTGTTGACTATATAATGCACACTTACTTGGCTTATAAAAGAAACGGTATTGACAGTAGAACATAATTCATCTGTAAAAAAGAAACAAATCCTGCCATTTGCAACTCTTGGGGAAATTACACTAGAATAAGTCAGACAAGCTTCCCTGGTGGCTCAGTGGTGAAGAATTCACCTACAATGCAGGAGATGCAAGTTCGATCCCTAGGTCAGAAAGATCCCCTGAAGAAGGATATGGCAACCCACTCCAGTCTTTTTGCTTGGATAATTTCATGGACAGAAGAGTCTAGTGGGCTACAATCCATGGGATTGCAAGAGTCAGACACGACTTAGTGACTAAATCACCACCACCAAATCAGACAAAGGAAAAATATCATACGATCTCACTTCTATGTAGAATCTAAAAAATAATAATAATAATTAAGCTCATAAATACACAGAACAGATTGGTGGTTGGCTGGGGCAGGGACTGGAGAGTGGGTGAAATGCATGGTGAAGGGACTCCATGAACAAAGGAGTCTGGCGAGATACAGTCCATGGGGTCACAAGAGTCAGACACGACTTAGCAACTTCCATTCATTCATCATAAAGTACAGCATGACAACTATAGTAAATAATACTGTATTGCATATTTGAAAGTTGTTGAAACAAGAAATCTTTATTTTTTAATGAAGCAGAGTCCACATGGTAATTTGCATCTCTTAATCCTCTAGCCCTATCTTGCCCCTTCTTCCTTTCTCTCTCCTCACTGGTAATCACTAGTTTGTTCTCAATATGTGAGTCTGTTTCTATTTTGTTATATACACTCATTTATTTTATTTTTTGTATTCCACATATAAATGATAACATCCAGCCTTTCTCTGTCTAATTTATTTCATTAAACATAATATTTTCCAGGTCCATCCACATTGTTGTAAATGGCAGGATTTCATTCTTTGTATGGCTGAGTATACTCTATAACTAAGTAATACTCTATAACTTCCAATATCTTTATCTTCTTTATTAGCTCATGTGTTCATGAACATGGGGTTACTTTCATTTCTTGGCTACTATAAACAATACTGCTGTGAATGCTGGGGTGCATATATCTTTTCAAAGTAATGTTTTCACTATTTCTGTATATACATCCAATAGTGGAATTGACTGATTATATGGTAGTTCTGGGCTCCAAAATCACTGCAGATGGCAATTGCAGCCATGAAATTAAAAGACACTTACTCCTTGGAAGAAAAGTTATGACCAACCTAGACAGCATACTGAAAAGCAGAGCCATTACTTTGTCAACAAAGGTCCATCTAGTCAAGGCTACGGTTTTTCCAGTAGTCATGTATGGATGTGAAAGTTGGACTGTGAAGAAAGCTGAGAGCTGAAGAATTGATACCTTTGAACTGTGGGGTTGGAGAAGACTCTTGAGAGTCCATTGGACTGCAAGGAGATTCAACCAGTCCATCCTAAAGGAGATCAGTCCTAGGTGTTCATTGGAAGGACTAACGTTGAAGCTGAAACTCCAATACTTTGGCCACCTGATGCAAAGAGCTGACTCATTTGAAAAGACCCTGATGCTGGGAAAGACTGAGGGCAGGAAGAGAAGGGGACAACAGAGGATGAGCTGATTGGATGGCATCACCAACTCAATGGACACGGGTTTGGGTGAACTCCGGGAGTTGGTGATGGACAGGGAGGCCTGGCATGCTGTGGTTCATGGGGGCACAAAGAGTCGAACACGCTGATTAGTCGCTGACTGACTGACTGATGGTAGCTCTATTTTTAGTTGTTTTGAGAAGCCTCCATACTGTTTTCCACAATGGCTGTACCAATTCACATTCCCACCAATAGTGTACAACTGTTCCCTTTTCTCCATATCCTTGCCAGCTTTTGTCATTTACAGACATTTTGATGATAGGCATTCTGAAAGGTGTGAGGTGCTATTTCATTATGCTTTTGATTTGCATTTGATCAGCCTCAGGAGACTGATCCAAGAAAACATTGCTACAATTTACATCAAAGAATATTATGCCTATGTTCTCTTCTATGAGTTTTATGGCCTAAGGTTTTATATTTAGGTCTTTAAACGATTTTGAGATTATTTTTATATTTGCAATGAGGAATTGTTCTAATCTCATTCTTTTATTTGTAGCTATCCAATTTTCCCAGCACCCGTATTGAAAAGACTGTCTTTTCTCCATTGCATATTCTTGCCTCTTTAATCATATATTGATTGACCATAGGTATATGGGTGTATTTCTGGGCTCTCTATTTTGTTCCATTCATCTGTGTGTCTGTTTTTGTGCCAGTGCCATGCTATTTTATTGTAACTTTGTAGCATAGTCTGAAGTTCAGAGAATGTGATACCTTCAGTTTTGTTTTTTTTTTCTTCTCTATATTTCTTTGGCAATTTGGTATGCTTTGTGTTTTCATACAAATTTTAAATTATGTTGTCCTATTCTGTGAAAAATGTCCTGAATATTTTGATAAGGATTGCATTATATCTATAGATTGCTTTGTGTAATATAGGCATTTTAACAATATTAATTCTTCCAAGAAAATCTTATTTTTTTGTATCATCCTTAATTTCCTTTATCAATATTGTATAGTTTCAGAGTATAGGCCTTTTAGCACTTTGGCTAAGTTTACTCTTAAGTATTTTACTCTTCTTATGCAATTGTAAACAGGATTATTTTCTTGCCTCCTCTTTCTATTAATAGCAGTTCATTATGCACATATTCACATTATTCACATATAGAAAAGCAACAGATTTCTGTATCCTGCAAATTTACATCTGGTTGATTAGCTAATATAACCCAATTAAATTAAAAAATGGTTTAATGTTTTTAGAAAAGTTATTAAATATCCAAATCTAACAATAATATTGTTAAATTTTTTGCTTAGTAACAGTAAAATGTTGACTAAAAAATATGGACATTCATCTTAATCTTACATCAGAAAATTAAGAACCAACACATTGTAATTATCTTCCAATTTAAAACAATTTTACAAAGAAAATTAGACTTTTTAATATATATCTATTATACATTATCTAAGTAAATATTTTTAAGTACAATGGGAAGCAGAGGGAAATTATTACCTTCTAATTTAAGTATTAACAGAAGTTTCTTAAAGTCTACTTCATGCTATGTGTGAATAAAATGTTAAACACATAATTTGCTTTTTGCACATGCTTGGTAGTTTTAAATCTGTGGATTTTCTATCACAACAGTAAACCCTCTTTGAGTATATTTCTAAAGTGCTTCTTAATTATTATATTTTCTCTCTATTCTGATGAGCATTTTTAAATTAAAATGATTACAACTCAAAAGTTAAACTTTAAAAACTTCAAGTATATAGTATCTCTTAGAAAGAACTATAATTCCAGAGCTGGTAGGAACTGGGGAGATTTAGCAACTCTCAGTTCAGTTTAAAATAAAGTTGCTGTCTTGTCCTTTTCTACAGCTTATGTCACTGACAGCAAACATAATTAAAGCCATAGAAAAAGAAACCACAAATTGTTCTGAATCAGTGAAACTTGACAACCAAGAAAATAATGTATTTTTTTAATCCCAACCTACAATCCCTTTTCTTCCTATGTCATTCTTAACAGCAGATATAAAAACAGAACAAACATGAATCAATAGAGACTGGGGAGAGAGAGAACCATTTAGGAAAATTTTTGATGTATTATGGTTTGCACACACACAGTGATCCAACAAGCGTGGTATCCTCTACCACTTTAAGCAGCTGGCACTTACTTCACTCTCCTAGTCACCCCCATGGTTTCTCTGTCTCATTTCCCTCCCATAAACTGAATGTTAGTTCAGATGCCAGAAAAGGAAGGGTTAATAGTTCAGCATCTGTTTCCTACTAAAATCATAGAAATCTTTTATTAATTGCCTATTCTTTGGCCTTGCTAAAAAAGGTAGATACAACAGAGAAGACTGGTACAATGAGAAGTGGCTGTTTTCAATTTCTGTCATCATTATTAAATATGCTTTTCCCCAAAATATCCTACAGGGTCATTCTGAACAAAATCTTCTCCTGCTGGCATGTTTATGACTCACTAGCATTACCTCCTGTATGCCAGAGATATGCCATCTTTAAGGGAATTAAAAAGAGTTATNCTGTCATCATTATTAAATATGCTTTTCCCCAAAATATCCTACAGGGTCATTCTGAACAAAATCTTCTCCTGCTGGCATGTTTATGACTCACTAGCATTACCTCCTGTATGCCAGAGATATGCCATCTTTAAGGGAATTAAAAAGAGTTATCACCATGAATTCAGACTGTGTTGTTACTTATATAATATGTATGTTTGAAACCACTGTGAATATTGTGATTTTCCTGAGACTGGTTTCAGCTGGCTGCATGATGCCTTGGCAGTCTCTTAGAAGTAATGCAAAAATCACCAGGGTGAGTCTGCTGCTGGCTCTTGAGCTCAAGTGGGCAGTTGGCTAGCACTTACTTTAGAAAGCCTGGCAGCTCCACTGGGTTTGCTCACCACTGTGTACCTCATATGAGTCTCACACTAGTGAGCTCAATTATTATGAAAAGCCCTAAATATAATTAATTCATATCATGCCACCTTGTCACCTCTTGGACTAACCATTCTTCCTAAAGACACAGTACTGAAAGTCTGAATATTCCATGATATTGCAATCAGATTTACGGCATGAACTGAATTATGCCAATTTTTTATTTTCATTTTTTTTAATATGCAAGGCTAAAGACATTTTTCCCAATTAGCAGATGATAGAAATCTGAACTTTTCCCTCTATATATCAATTCCAAGAATGATTTCTTTGGTTCACTTGGTTTATTTTGTTTGTGTTTGTGATGGATAATAGAAGTGAAGATTGGGCTTTTAGACTTGAGTCTTTCACTTTCTTATGGAACGTTGCATAAGTCACCTATTATAGTTTAAATTTTTACCTGCAAAATAGAAATAACAATCCCTGTCCTATCTATTACACTGAAAATAAAATTGTAAGTGCTAAATAAATGTAAGTTATTTGCTTTGAACAAAAATGTATGTGAATGCACATTTTCTTAAATATGCATTTTTGTTGATTCATGGTCCATACTACCAATGTCAGGCAGTTTGGGAAATAGTCCAGGTAGAAATCACATACCTCCCTTGATGATTAATTTTATGTGTCATCTTGGCTGAATCATGGTGTTCAGATATTTCATCAAACATTTCTGTGAAGGTGTTTTTTGGATGAGATTAACATTTATGTCCGGAGAAGGCAATGGCAAGCCACTTTTAGTACTCCCACCTAGAAAATCCCATGGACTGAAGAGCCTGGTGGGTCCATGGGGTCGCTACGAGTGGGACACGACTGGGTGACTTCACTTTCACTTTTAACTTTCATGCATTGGAAGAGGAAATGGCAACCCACTCCAGTGTTCTTTCCTGGAAAATCCCAAGGACAGGGGAGCCTGGTGGGCTGCTGTCTATGGGGTCACACAGAGTCAGACACAACTGAAGCGACTTAGCAGCAGCAGCAACATTTATGTCAGTGGACTTTGGGTAAAGAAGATTGTCGTTTATAATATGGGTGAGTCCCATCTAATCAACCGAAGTCATGAATAGAACAANTTGCAGTCCAAGGGACTCTCAAGAGTCTTCTCTAGCACCACAATTCAAAAGCATCAATTCTTTGGTGCTTAACCTTCTTTATGGTCCAACTCTCACATTTGCACATGACTACTGGAAAAACTATAGCTTTCCTCAGTATGTGAATGGATAAATAAACTAGTATATATAGTGGAATATTACTCACTACCAAAAATTGAGATCTTAAGCCATGAAAAGGAGCCAATCTGAGAAGGATTTATACTGTATACTTTCAATCAAATATCATTCTGAAAAAGGTAAATCTATAGATAAAGCAAAAAGATCAGTGGTTGTTGCCAGAGAGTGGTAGGTGGGGGATGAATAGGCAAAGCACAGAAGATTATTAGAGCCATTAAAATACTTTGATGATTCTATAATAATGGATACATGGCCTTAAACATTTTTCCAAACCCATATACAACACCAAGAATGAAATTTAACATAATCTATGGAGTTGAGTGGCAATAATGTGTCAATGTAGGTTCACAAATTATAACAAATGTACCACTCTGGTGGTGTTGATAATGGAAGAGGCTATGGATGTGTGGAGGCCAAAAGAACAAAAGAAAGAGAAAACGGGAAGGAGGGAAGGAGAATGAAAGAGAAAGGGATGGAGAGATAGAGGAAGGGACAAAGGAATTGCCTGTAGAGTTTGAGATTCTGGTGCAATAGGTCAGAGATGAGGCAGGAGTGTTTTCATTTTTAATAAACATTCCCAGGTGCTTCTGATGCAGGTATTCTCATAAATTCATCATATTTTGAGAAATACTAACCAAGATTTAGGCTTAGTGTGAACTGAGTGAATTGTCACTTCCCACTGGTTCAAAGGGACAAGGGCAGAATTCAGAGTCAAAAGGCTTCAACTCAAATCTAAGCTCAGTCACTTACTGGCTTTATACATTGGCCAAGGTATTTCACCTTTACCTCTAAAATGGAGGTAACAATACATGTCATGCCAGATTACTGTGAGGATTAATTAAGTACATAGAGCTTCTCTAACCTAGAGTTACCTCGAAAACTGAGAGTTTATTAAATCCTTAGAATCTCCTTTAATGGGTATAAGCATACACAAATACATTCATTGGGCCAGGCACAAAATGAAATCCATTTGTAAACTAAAGGAAATTGTGGTCAAGAACAGAGAACTTCTTTATTCAGAGATATATCCATTTGGCCAAAAAGTTCATTTGGGTTTTTCGATAAACTATCACAGTCAACCCAATACATAAAATTAACTAGGGACAAAACACCTCTCTATCAGTATCAAATTCCAAAGTAGAGCTTTTGCTACTGTTGTTTTATTTTTGTTTACATTCTCTTAGTTAATCTGGAAANCAAAAAGTTCATTTGGGTTTTTCGATAAACTATCACAGTCAACCCAATACATAAAATTAACTAGGGACAAAACACCTCTCTATCAGTATCAAATTCCAAAGTAGAGCTTTTGCTACTGTTGTTTTATTTTTGTTTACATTCTCTTAGTTAATCTGGAAATTCTGACCAAATAAATTACAATTCAATAGACTTTCCTTGGTAAACCTTATCATATACATTGTACCAATATTTAGTAAGCCATACCTGTACAATATAGTAACTTGTATATGTGTCATCTACTTCATGTACTCTAACTGACCATTAGTTTAATTTATCAGATCATCTAGTATGATGTCCCTTCCCAGACACAGAACTCAGAATGGAATCTTGGGAGTCATGAGTAAGGCCAGAATGGCCCAAATTCTACAGAGTATGGAAATAAAGATGATCCAGAGGCAATGTCCAGGGGATAAAACAAAGCCAAAGTAACTCACAAATTGGATCACTCATCTCAAGAGGTTAGGCAAAGCAGCACAGTCTATGAAACAAAGAACAAAAGGCAAGACCAGAAACACAAAGTAGAACAAAGGGTTTAAAATGAAAAGAGGAGCAGAGTTTAGAGCTGTGTGCATGCTGAAGCCTGCAATTCTGGTTATGAATTGGGGAAGAAACCTTCAAACGGGTGGCCAGACTGGCTCAGAAAAATCAAGAAAAGAAAAAAAAAAGTATTTTTTACTTCGACAGAATATTCAGCACTCAAATTAGTTGGTTCTTTATCTAAGGTATTGTAAAGTCAAATTAAAGAAATAAATAAATAAATAATAAAAAAGAATTAAGTCTATATCTGAACATTCAGTTTGGTTGTATTATTTCTTAATGAGTTTCTACTACTTCTACTATACAGTTTTAATGATTCAGGCTATGTAAACTAATCCAAGGACAACCTCCATCCAGGAGAAACTGCAGTCTCATCCAAGAGATGATCAATTAATAAAACCAATAATAATGGTTTACATATGAGGTGAATGTGAGGCCACCACTCCACAAAGATCAGGTATAATAAATGTCACAGTACTTCATCTTTTCTCAATTATAAAAATCTATTTCAAACCCATATCTGTTTATACAGTAGGAAATTAAAATAACATTAATGGGGGAAGGAATCACCCCTTATAATTACACAAAAATTGTGAGTCTTTTGCAACCAAAGATATTCAAGAAAGGGTTTTTGCATGTTCAGCCCATGCTGGTCACCACTGACATGTACACTGCACAAGCCTGAAAGAGGCCTCATTCCTGTGCCACTAGTGATTCTGGGTAAAACTTGGACAAAGAGACTATTCAGCTTCCCTGGAAGCAGGGTATTAACATTTGCCACTGAACTCCAGCCTTTACCACAAGAAGCCCCACAGGAAAAAAAACTAGTCCTCACTATTGATGAACTTGGAAGATTCCTTCTAAGTCTTAGCTAAAACTCTCAAGGTCTCTCACCTCTCCAACTTCATCCACTTCTGATTCTCCTGATATTTGGAACCAACTCTCCTTTGACACAGTACTTATACAGAGGTTCCATGCTTTTGAAAACCTGAATGAAAGTATCTTCTGGAGACCCAACAAATTTTCCTTCCAAGCCTGAAACACCAATGCTATCAGCAGAACCCTAAGTCAAGGAACCTAAAGGCCTGCCTACATTCTTAGGATAGAGAAGACACAATATCTACCACAGCATATATGAAGCCCAAATCAAAACTTCACACAATTTTACTAAAAGACACAGCACTGAGTGTATCCTGAAGGCAGCTTGTATAAGTGGCAAGATCGTCACCAAGTATGGACTTACCACACAGATTTAAATCCCAGCTCATGAAATGCTAACATTGTGACCTAAAAAGCAAATCACTCATCCACTTTTACCTTTGGCCTTCTGTTCTGTGAAGTAGGAACAATGATACTTATTTTCACAAAATCATGGAGCAGTTTTTTTTTTAATTTATTTATTTTAATTGGAGGCTAATTACTTTACAATATTGTATTGGTTCTTCCACACATCAACATGAATCAGCCACTGGCGTACATGTGTTCCCCATCCTGAACCCCCCTCCCACCTCCCTCCCCATACCATCCCTGATGATCAAATAAGGGAAGATATGTGAAGATAATTTGTCAATTAGAAAGCACTTAGGCATGTGTAGAGGTTTGGACATTATAGAAATAAGATGAAGTAAGAAATCAGTGTGTGCTGGCCATGCNGAAGGGATCCCTGATGATCAAATAAGGGAAGATATGTGAAGATAATTTGTCAATTAGAAAGCACTTAGGCATGTATAGAGGTTTGGACATTATAGAAATAAGATGAAGTAAGAAATCAGTGTGTGCTGGCCATGCCACAGAAAACTTCACAGAGGAAATGGAGCGGAGTTCAACATTTTTAGAGTGAGAGAATTTAGAAAGAAAAAAAAAAGATAATATTTGAAGAAGAAATATAAAATCAAGATTGACCAGAACCTGACTCAAAGGCAGGTCAATCACCACTCTATAAAGGGCCTTCTTTTGTACCACCACTGACTGGCCTAGACAAGAAAAGTTCTGTCTGCAGATGGGGATGCAGTTATTAGCCATCGGTTTCCAGGGAACAGAGGATTTGGTTAACCCAGTGGAGCCCCTACCTCCAGCACACATCTTCTGAGAGACTTTTTGGAGCTTGAAACTCTGGTATCCTGAACCCAAATAAATGTTCTGCTTTCAAGTGTGTATGTGTGCATATGTGCACATCTGTACATATATGTATGTTTTAAAGTACTGATTCACCATGTATAATCAACAACCATGAACACTTTTTTCTTCCACTAGAAAAAGAACGATAGAAGAGAAATTTCATATCACCAAAACAATACGTAAGTACTCTTTTAATTTCTGTTACCTATATATTCTTTGGGGCTCAGATAGTAAAGAATCTGGCTGCAATTCAGGAGACCTGACTTTGATCCCTGGACCAGGAAGATCCTCTGGAGAAAGAAATAGCTACCCACTCCAGTTGCCTGGAGAATCCCCGTAGACTGAGGAGCCTGATGAGCTACAGTCCATGTGGTCGCAGAGTTGGACATACTTGACTGAACGACTATTCTTTACCAATTATAAAAAGTAATATCAATAATATCAATAATATAAAAATAGAAGAAAACAATTTTGACAGTACTAGTATAAGAGTAAATGAAGAGCAGAAGTGTGTGATTTGTTTCCTTCCCTCGGGATATTCATAAATTCAGAGAGACAAGGGTTGGCATCAGCTTGCTGTCTGGTTGCCACAAGAGAGTAAGAGCCATGAAAGATTTTTGCTGTTGCTTTTACATTCTCTTCTCTGGTTTGCTATTTATTTGTTTTACATGAAAGAATCAACAGCTTATGTCTCAACTTAAGACCATTGTTTGTTCAATTTTAATAAAAATAAATGTCATCCAGGATTCTGATTCTGTTTGCCAAGGCAGATAAAGCCTAAAAATCAGTTTTCATCAGGAAAATGCTACTCAAATCTTCTTCATGTTGGCTCATTTGTAAGGCATCTGTCATGATGTGTCCCTTGCATATTTCTCTGTCTTACAAACATAAAGTGATGACTGGTAGTCACATAAGCAGTGTGTGTGTGTGTGTGTGTGTGTGTGTGTGTGTTAGCTGGGTGAGAGGCAGGGAATATGTCACTGAGTAAAGGCCACACTATAAATTCAGAGAAAGAATTATTGTCAAAGTTACTGTTTTACATATGCAAAGATATCTGCAGTTAACAGAAAATGAGCAATAGATTTAAGGTATAACTGTACTTACTCTCTGTGTGGCTGCCTTATTTGAGATGGTGAAAACTTTTCACTTTAGTAAATGAAAAGCCAGTAGTCTAAAGGGAAAGTTCTGAGTTGTTGGGATAGACCTTTGAAACAGCCTCAGTGATTAGCTAAAATATTCCACAAAAATTATCTACCATTGTTTTCCACAGTACAAAATATCCGCAGCCTTATTTTAGTCTCTGACATACATCAAAATTACTATACATCAGATTTTGCAATACTGTATTATGTGAGCCTCAATTCAGTTAAGCCTCCACATATGCTACCTATTAATCCCTTCTATAAATGATCTTTTGTGAATCTGGAGTAAAAGAAAGGAGTTCAAGTAAATAAGTTAGGGGAATAAAATGGTGTGTTGACATTTTTCTGGACATTTTTCATTCTGAAGATATTTTTGACTTAGCAATTTGATAGTTGGCACCTATACATAACTATGCACATATACATGTGAATATACTTAGATGTACATGAAATTTGCATCTCCTCCCTTTTGAATTAAGAGCAAAGCAAACTGCTGCATAGAGTAAGGAAATCAGCAAGCGACTTAAGCTCTACTGAGCTTCTCAAAAGCAAATTGAGAAAAGAAGGCAACAATAAATGATTTGGGACAGCATTAGTATTAGTACTTTAAAGCAAGAAACTGGACTAGAAAGTTTATCAGAGATTGTCTGTAACAAGTCATCATTTTATAGATGAGGAAATGAGACCAAATGAAACTAAGTGAATTTTCATGGGTCATTTGCCTATTTAATTGTTATATGAGAACAAGAACCCAGATTTTCTGGCTCCCCATATGCTACAACCATCCACACATGAGTTAAGCAAGCAATGAATAGTCTTAACCCCCTGGCTCCACTCCAGAACAGAAGTTGTTTATCCTTCCAACCCCTCCTAATGGGAAAGTCCTTAGCTAAATGAGCACTTAAATTGAAGTACGCCAAGTATTTAGATGATTATACGGCACTAGTTAGGCCTTCAGAGAAGGCAATGGCACCCCACTCCAGTACTCTTGCCTAGAAAATCCCATGGGTGGAGGAGCCTGATAGGCTGCAGTCCATGGGGTCGCTAAGAGTCGGAAACGAGTAACTTCACTTTCACTTTTCACTTTCATGCATTGGAGAAGGAAATTGCAACCCAATCCAGTGTTCTTGCCTGGAGAATCCCAGGGACAGGGAGCCTGATGGGCTGCCATCTCAGGGGTCACACAGAGTCAGACACGACTAAAGTGACTTAGCAGCAGCAGCAGTTAGGCTTTGCTGGTGGAAAAGAATTTGCTTGCAATGCAGGAGAGATAAGTTCAATCCTTGGGTCAGGAAGATCCCCTGGAGGAGAGCATGGCAACCCACTCCAGTATTCTTGCCTGGAGAACCGCATGGACAGAGGAGCCTAGTGGGCTACAGTCTATAGAGTCACAAAGAATTAGACACAACTGAAGAGATTGAACATACAAGCATGCAGAGCACTAGTTCTAGAAAACGATATACTTTATATGATTATGGAAAACTACACTCCTATAAATGATAAGCTGATTCTTATCTCCAATAACAATACTACTATCACAAAATATATTTAAATATTTTAAGGTATCAAATATTTAAAGATTACCTCATTTTAAGAAGACTATTAANTAGAAAATGATATACTTTATATGATTATGGAAAACTACACTCCTATAAATGATAAGCTGATTCTTATCTCCAATAACAATACTACTATCACAAAATATATTTAAATATTTTAAGGTATCAAATATTTAAAGATTACCTCATTTTAAGAAGACTATTAATACAGTGTAAGTGAGAAAAAGATTTAAGGGACTAGATCTGATAGACAGAGTGCCTGATGAACTATGGATGGAGATTTGTGACACTGTACAGGAGACAAGGATCAAGAATATCCTCAAGAAAAAGAAATGCCAAAAAGCAAAATGGCTGTCTGAGGAGGCCTTACAAATAGCTGTGAAGAGAAGCAAAACGCAAAGGAGAAAAGGAAAGATGTACTCATTTGAATGGTCAACACCAAAATCAGACTGATTATATTCTATGCAGCCAAAGATGGAGAAGCTCTATACTGTCAACNTGAAGATCATGGCATCTGTTCCCATCACTTCATGGGAAATAGATGGGGAAACAGTGGAAACAGTGTCAGTAGAGTCCCTGGCACACATTAAATCCTAAATAACTATTTGCTAATGAATGAATAATTGAACCAAAAAATATTCTGACAACTTAGGAGTGAAGGAAAAAAAGGAGGTTTGAAATGTCAGAGTTTACTAGAGAAACAGCTATATAGACTGAAGTTCAGGTCCTCTATGTAGGTGTTTCTTGCCTCCATTTTTGCACCAACACGTTTTCTAAAATCTCCAATGGCTTCTGTGGCGCAGTTCTACAGGGCAATGAGAACAGAGCAGGAATGCTGATTTTTGTTTTTACATCTGATCCACCTGCAAAATATTTCTAAGTCAGACACTGCCTGAAAGCTTTCTTTATTGCTAATGGTACTGTTGCTATTCAATAGGAACAGAGTTTACTTAGGGAACCCTTTGTACCACAGCCATATACATTAGCTCTCCTTATCAAGCACACAGAATACACTAGAAGAAAGATGGTAGAGATTATCTCCTTCCTACGACTTTGTAAACCTCCCATAAGGGCTTGAAGGTCTGGAAAGTGACAGATAGGGGATTTTATCTTTCTCAAAATAATCACAAATGCAGTTAAACCAACTACACTCTGGAGGCCCATACTGATTTGTAATGGGAAGTAAAAGTCACATGGCTCTGGTCAGAATGTGTCTTTTTTAGTCCCAGGATAGTTGACAAATAAAATAATTTTGGCACCACTTAAGCTGGAATAAAATGGCTAACAGAAATGTACCCAATAACTAACATCCAAATTTCTATATCAAATAAATGATACTATTTTCCCCACTTCTCTCCCTCCTTCACTCCATCCCTCTCCCTATTTAAGCCCTCCTAGGAATCATTTGTCATACTTGAAAAACCCAAATGGCTGACTTTAAAAATAGATGTTTATAAAACACTCATGCTACACTCTGCCTCTTAGACTCCCTTGAAATAAAGCAGCCATAATCTTTGTGACAGTTGCCGCCATTAATGCAGATCATAAAAGCTGGTAAAGAAAGAGAGATACTGATTTACCATTCATTGCTATGTTCGTATATACTCTTTCTAATAAAATTCAAGAAAATTATTACTTTCTGAAAGCTTAGTGCTTCAACATTTGTATTTTGAACCTCCTCTACCGTAAGATTTCAGTGTTCCCTATGTGATTTTTTTCTTCCCAAGGAGCTGCCAATGTAAATGTGCCACACTTGAGCTCCAAAGAATACTGAGCTGAAGGAGCATATGTCCTACATCTACAGTGGAAAATGTGGTGTTTAGGGAGCAATGAAGCAAGCTATAACTCAGAGCTTGAGATAAATGCTATTTGAGACACTAGTTTCATTTATGGATATAATATAATTTGAAAAGCTTAGATATCTTTCCCATAAGAATTTTGACTCCCAAGATTTAGTTAAAAATAATGGTGCCACAATGTGTGATATGAATAATACCTTATTTGTAGTTTCTCCTTTATTTAAGTTTTATCTAACACACTAATATAAATGAAGTCAAATAGCACTAAAAGTAGATAGCAAAAAGGAGTATCAAATGCTGAAATCATTGGAATATATATCTAAATAAGATGTGGGACTCCAAGAATATATGGCAGTAATTTAACTTGATGCTTTATATGTTACTTAGACTTAACTCAAAATTATATTGAATAAACACTAAGAGTTTTTAAATGAGATTTTGACCTAACCATATTTACGGTTGTGAAATTGTAGCCCTTCAAGAAAACCACAGTTGTCAATATAAAGTGATCAATGGATGGCACCCAACCCTTTCCCACATATACACACACATATTAAATCGTGCATACACACTCCTACCTTAAGAATAATTAATTAATTAATTGAAAAGGCAAACATCCAAACAAGGACATTGATTCATATTACTTCAGTACAACTATGTGTGTGAAGTCACTCAGTCATGTCTGAGTCTGTGACCCCATGGACTGTAGCTTACCAGGCTTCTCCGTCCATGGGATTCTCCAGGCAAGAATACTGGAGTGGGTTACCATTTCTTCTCCAGGGGATCTTCCCAACCCAGGGATCGAACCTGGGTCTCCTGCATTGGAGGCAGACATTTAACCTCTGAGCCACCAGGGAAGCCCACCTATACCCTTCCAAAAAATACAAAGCTAAAATGTCAATTTCATAATTCATTTACTTTTTCCCTTAATAAATATGTATTGAGTACTTATTAGGCAGAAATCAATTTGCTAGACATTACCAATAAAATGAAGAATGAAATTGATGCAATGTATTTCATTTTCTTAGAGTACAAATTCAGGGGATGAGTAAAAAGCAAAGTTACTTGATATTACTTTAAGAGTCACTCAGAGTGACATTATAATCATCAAATAGATTTTTTAAAGTTTATGCTAAAAGCTCAGGAACTTCTAGAAAAGTAGAATAAGAACTTTGGTAGTCTTGTTCCTTAGCAAATAACAGTTTAACTGATGAAAATGATTAAAAAACCAAACCAAGTTTCATTTAAGGCATACAGAAAATGGAAAAGCATTCCTTCAAGAAAACTTACAGAAAGAGGGGATATGTGTACACATATAGCTGATTCACTTTGCTGTTTCAATTTCTAGGAAGGAATAATAATGGCAAATTTATTGGGAACACAAATAGCACAAGCAATATTTGTATAAAGTGAGACTATGTACCTCTGAGTGTGACATTATGCTCTATCTCATAAAACGCAGAGGTACATAGTCTCACTTAATATAAATATTGCTTGTGCCATTTGTCTCCTCAATAAATTCACCATCACTGTTCTGTCCTAGAAATCAAAACAGGATTAAGTTATTCTAGTAAAGCTTTACACAGAATTCTGTCTAAAATACTTGGAGAAAAGTGTCAGAAAGACAAATTAAAGAGTGATTGAAGAAGACTCAGAAGCCAAGATTGTGAGCTTTTTGTGGCAAATGGGCGTGAGTCTTGAGCAGTGTTAGGCACATAGCAGATAAGCTGGATGGATGGATGGCCAGATGGATGGATGGAGTGTAGGTGTACAGATAGATGGAAAGATGGAGCAGAAACTCAGAAAAGTCAAGGAAGGGTCCTTCATTTCAACACAAACAACAAATATTTAATGAATGCACATGGTAACATAGGTACAGATTTAGAGCTCAGAGACACATAATACTATTGATAATGGTTAACATTTACTGAGCACTAAGTATCAAGTGTTGTGATGAGAACCTTTATATACATTACTTTGTTTAATGTTCACAAAAATTAATGTGGTAGTTATTATTATCCTCACTTTGCACATGAGTAATTATAAAGAATTTTCACACGTTGATGTATGGAAAAACCAATACAATATTGTAAATTAACCTCCAATTAAAATAAATAAATTTATTTTAAAAAATAAAAGTAAATGGCTTTTTAGTTACTTCAAAAAAAAATTCCTTACCCAAGTTCACACAGTTAACAAATAAGAGTTCTAAAATTAATGTCTAGACATTCTCACTCTGTCTTCCTACATCATANTTAACCTCCAATTAAAATAAATAAATTTATTTTAAAAAATAAAAGTAAATGGCTTTTTAGTTACTTCAAAAAAAAATTCCTTACCCAAGTTCACACAGTTAACAAATAAGAGTTCTAAAATTAATGTCTAGACATTCTCACTCTGTCTTCCTACATCATATTTTGATGGATTGTCCTATTTGGATAGACCAGCTTACAATCTATTGAGGGAGATGGTTCTAGATAAATATGGTGGTAAACCATCAGAGATTATAAATGAAGTATATGTTGTCTCAAAGAAGTAAACATCTTTGTAGGCCAAAGACTCAACAACCACATCAGCAACACATTCCAGGACCTGCAAAGTGTTTTCTTTGAAACAACTTACTTGGCTAACTTTTATCACTATTTCAACCGAAATGTTTTCTTTCTTTCTTCTTCACTGAAAATTCAGAGTTAATTCTTTCTCTGTTTTTGGACTACTTTATATATTTTAAATTATTATTTATTTAGAAGTCTACTCCCCCCAATGGAAAAAAAAAATCACCTGGAGATAAGGATTCTCCATGAAAGTAAAATTAGTTAGTCACTCAGTCATGTCTGACTCTGAGAATCCATGGACAGCTGCCAGGATCATTTGTCCGTGGGATTCTCCAGGCAAGAATACTGGAGAAGGTAGCCATTCCCTTCTCCAGGGGATCTTCCTGATCCAGGGATCAAACCTGACTCATCTGCATTGCAGGCAGATTCTTTACTATCTGAACCACCAGGGAAGTCCAAGGATTCACCATTCTTGGGACCTATTTTCACTGCCTAGAATTGATGTGTAGCAAACAGCCAATAAATGTTCATTCAATAAACTATAAGGTATCTTAGTGGCCACATAGATGTAACACAGTAGTATGGCTTCAATTTAAATACAGTAGTTGAAACTCGACTCTAGATTAAATGACTTCCTAATGCATGAAGACTTTTGAGATGATAGGCTTACAGGAATTATTTTACTATAGTTTCAAATGAGTGACTTTTGTACCATAATAAATGAAGAGAATGCTAGAGCAGATAAAACCACTAACATCTGCTCAAACATTATGCACCTATAAGGAGCCAGACTAAAAATAGCAAATAATGCCACACAAGCCACACACTTCTCTTCTACTTTACAGGAGAGAGTGCTAATCCATCATGACATTTATTCTAAGCTTGGGATGAGCAGTAGCATCCTCTTCAGCATGACATTCTAGCAGAGTCATTGCCAACTAACGGGAGCTTCATTGTAACTCACTTAACACTCACTTGTAATGCTTGACCTGTAATGGCCTTAACACTCACTTGTAATGCTTGACCTGGATTGAGTCACATAGTTTTCCTTTCTAACGTTTTATCATTTAGTACCTTTTTCTTTCAGTTAGGAAAGAAAGTAGATGGGCATCTCGGGGAAATACTAGATAATCAATGTTCCATATTTTATTTGAGCCAGCTGAGTTCCAAGAGCCAGTCTATAGACCACTGTTGATCTGCAATTGATTTTTCATCACTTCATGGCAAAAAAAAGAAAAGAAAAAAATAGTCCCCATGCTAATCTGACCAGGTGCATTAGAATCACCCAGGGAGGTCTTTAAATAGATAGATTGCCAGTCTTAAATCAACATTTCTAGGGATGAAGTCTAGAAACTGTGTGAATGTATATATGTATATTATAAGGTGCAATCAGGTTCAGGTACTGCTGAATGTGTCTATACATATATTTTCAGTTGCATATTTTTGAAACAGAATACTTTTTACTAAAACTATGTCATTTTTATCATTCTTGAGTTTTTTTATCTTTCATTTATAAAATAATTGAAATAATAAGTCATAGTAGGGAAGGTATTTTTTGTTACTTTTTTCAACACTGTATTAGACAAAATAGCATTGGAACTCCTATAGAAGTATTTTCCCGAAATATTGCTGATCTTTTAAACCCAAGACTAAAAACCATGGGCCTAGTGGTACACTCTTCTCAGATTAGCCAAGTCTGCACATTCAGGATAAAATAAATGATAAGTACAACAAGTCTGCCACAAATCCACTTTTATTCAAACCTGAAGAAACTCCTAGGAAATAACTTAGCCCNTAAAAACCATGGGCCTAGTGGTACACACTTCTCAGATTAGCCAAGTCTGCACATTCAGGATAAAATAAATGATAAGTACAACAAGTCTGCCACAAATCCACTTTTATTCAAACCTGAAGAAACTCCTAGGAAATAACTTAGCCCACAAGGAAAAAAAAATGTCAAGAGGACAAGCTTGGCTAAGAAGCAAATCCTTGCAGAAAATGGTGGAGGATGCCCTCGGTGTTCGTCTAGTCATGGCACAGCCCCAAGCATGATCTTTAAGTCCAGGTGTTATGCAGTGAGGTTATAAGAGGCAAGGGAAAGGGGACAGGCTATAAAATAAGAAATTAGACCCAAGCTCTTCATTAAAATCCCCATAATAGACTGAGGTTTAGACACACCTGTAAGCATGTAGCATGTAAACCGGGCAGAGACATCCCCCTCACTGTTCCAGGGGCTACGGAGTAACTTAGCTGCCACAGAGCTGTTGTCATACCTGTGGCAGTGGCAGCTTGATGGGAGGCAGAGAAGGAGCTTCCATGAGCAAGAGGTAACAATAAGTTTGGCCAAATAGGGCAACAGAGTGCAGAGTGGAAAAAAGCAGTGTTTGAGAGGCAGCATGCCTAAGGGTGGCAGCAGCCCTAGCAGGCAGTGTGGCACCAGCAGCTGTGTTCACTGTGGAGCAGTGCTCGAGGCACACTATGCGGTTCTCTGTGAGCACTGATGAACACCCGAGGTAAAGAGGCAGAGTTCTTTACAAGGGGGTTCAGAACCAGCCACTAGTAGTAGGCTCCAATAAGAGCCCAAGAATGTTTAACACATAATCTTACTGCCCCCACATTTCAAGTCCCAGTGTTCCCTGGATGATTCTATTTCAAGTCTCAGTGTAGTCTAGTCCACAGAGCAAACAGCCTGTATGAAACAAGAATACAAGACACATTAGTGAATCTCGTAGGAAAACACTCCCTCACAATTCTTCCAGGTTTTGAATTTCTCCTGGTCACATACACACAGGGTCAAACTGTCTAGGAAGGTGAGAAATGACCCTAGCACAGAACACATCAAAACTGATTTAAGCCATGACCTGAATGGCCCCAGGGAAAATCTTTTTTCACATCTACTTAATTTTTATACAAGAAATAAATAGGGATGGCTACCTGCCCCACCGTCATTCTCTACCCAACATGTGTGTATTGTCCCAATTAGTCTACCAGAAAAAGCCCTCACTCCCCTGGTCAAAGCAACGGACTGATCTAACCTCCTCCTCTGGCTATAGCAATCGGTGCAAGAATCAAATTGGAACCCTTTTCTAGTTATTTTTCAAACAGAAGCTAAGAGAAATTATTCTGTTTTTATTGTTTTGTTTTTCTAATAGAATACTCATGCCACTGGTAAAGAATCCAGTGGAGAAGACATAAGAGATATAGATTCAATCCCTGGGTTAGGAAGATACCCTGGAAGAGAGTATGGCAACCCACTCCAGTATTCTTCCCTGGAGAAGCTCTGTGAACAAAGGAGCCTGGCCAGCTACAGTCCATGTGGTTGCAAAGAGTCTGACACGACTGAAGCATCTTGGCACGCATGCATCCATGCCACTAGAAAAAGAGTTTATCTGCAGTAGGAGTAAGTGAGGTTGACACAGAGAGTAGCAGAGAGGAGGGATGGGGAGGGAAATTACAGTGGTTTCCAC
The DNA here is from genome assembly GCA_006410875.1 of Neotragus pygmaeus. Taxonomy (NCBI): domain Eukaryota; kingdom Metazoa; phylum Chordata; class Mammalia; order Artiodactyla; family Bovidae; genus Neotragus; species Neotragus pygmaeus. Next base: position 133,299 of record SJYV01035429.1, read on the forward strand.
CTCTGTAAACCCTAGTTTCCATCTCTGAGGGCTATAGAACTACTGTGATTCTTGTAGCAATTTATTTGACTGTATGAACTGTTCTCAGTGCCTGAATAAATTCCCTAGTTTGAGTTGGCTCTGTCACTTGCAAACAAAAGAATTCAGTATCAATGAAGATGTTTTCAGCTGCAAGTAAGAAAAATTTACTAATAATATCATAAACTTTAAGAATATTCATCATTTATAACTCTAGAAGTGGTCCCGTTTTCAAAAATGCCATCAACAAAGACCAAGTCTCTTTTTCTCCTCCTACCTGTCCCTCCAATATAAAATTTGCCACTGTCTTGTAACCTCAGGGTAATAAGATGACTGCCACACTACTGGGTATTATATCCTCAGGTCACAAAATCTACAGCAGGAAAAAAAGAGAAGGGTACAAATGAGCTCTGTTACTTCCAAAAGAAAATGGTTACCTCAGGAAATTCCCTTTTCCATTTCACTGGCTAGAAATGCTAGAGCTATGACAAGCTTACATCTCACAATTTATATCCATGACTGGGTAGTTTGCTAACAGCATTCTGTTGGCAAGCAAGAAAAGGAAATTAACGTTGGAGTGAACAATAAATAGTGCTTTTCCCAAATCTACAGGGATTTGAGGTTCAGGGAGTGTGTGCATACATTGCTCAGTCCATCCAGTCATGTCTGCTTCTTTGTGACCCCATGGACTGTAGCCCACCAGGCTCCTCTGTCCACGGGATTCTTCAGACAAGAATACTGGAATGGGTTGCCATGCCCTCCTCCAGGGGATCTTCCCCACCCAGGGATCAAATCCATGTCTCCTAAGTCTCCTGCATTGCAGGTGCTTTCTTTACCCACTGAGCCACCTGGAAAGCCCTCAGGGAGTATAACTGTGGTCATATTTCAAGCTGGATCCTTGAGTCATTAAGGTGATGATGATGATAATTCTTCTAACTCTAAACCAGGCCTTATTCTAAGAAGTTTACTTAATTCTTAGTTCTTTGCAACCTTAAAACATCCGATGACATAGGTGTTGTTATTACTATCAGCCTATCAGACATACGGAAAGAGGCCCCATAGGATCTAAGAATGGTGTCAAGATTTGAGCTCAAGAAGTCCAACCCTGGAGATGAAGATCTGTTACACTAGGTTACATCAGACTGTGTCTATTCAAAACCCATGAAATAACAATATTGAGAAAATATGCAGTGTTATGCACAAGAAAAATATTATTGTTTAAGTATTATTTCTCCTTAGGCTGGCCTTGAAATGATAGATTCTATATTTCTAAAAAGATCACATTAATTCCAAAATGTAGATCATTCCCACTAACCTCCTTTCTGGTCCTTTCTACACACACAAATGACAGGGCATAGAATTAGAAAACCTTTTGTAAGGGGAAATACAGAACAATTCAATTAATAATTTCAATTTCATTTGGATTAAAGGTATTTCAAAAATAGATATCCTTATCTCAATGAAAGCAAGATCATTAAATGAAAAGAAGTCCCTCTGAAGATTGAGAACTCAATGGCACTGAACTAGTCAATGGATTTAAAATTACAAAGACTTAAAGCCTGGAGAAGATTTTTACAGGGTCTTTTATCCAGTGACTTTGGCTAGCAGGCCTAGAGAGAAAGACAAAATTCATTCTAAAGAAGTGTGAGAAGCTAAACCTAAAGGGAAAAAATGTACTCTTACAGCTGTAAAAAGACAGATGATATTGAACAGTATAATATTATTTTCCAAGCAGAGTGCATTAAAAACAGAGGGGAACAAAGTAAATTCAGATTAAGCCAATCTAAAAGTTAAGTAAACCAAATTTATTAGAATTTAGGAGCCCAACTTTCAGGTCTTATTCTCAATGATTTCAACTGTTAGTAATACAGACAAACTTTTTTAAAAATGAGTATAATTCTTGTCTCAACATTTTCCCTTTAATTAACTCTCTGGTCTAATGTCAGCCAATTGTTTTCAAACAGTGATTAACTTCTGCTCCACTGTGTGAACAGTAGCCAAGCTGTGTCTCTATAGCAGCTGCCATTTCATACCTGAAGAGGCAAAGAAGATGACTGCCTGCTGGATTGGTATAATAACGGAGAGGGCATAAAAATGAAAATGCCCTTGAAATCTTCAATAGACAATGTTAATAACTTCTATCAGCCACAAAAATGATTTGTTTCCCTCCATCTCTAGTAGAAAATAAGAGAACAGGATTATCAATAAAATCCTATAAATTAAATTAATCAGAAACTGTATATTAAACTACCGAGTTTACTCAAGCCACTATTACTGTATACAACAAATAATTTAGCTCAATTCAGTTTCTAGAGAGTTTGGTGAAGAAAAGAAGTTTGCATGAAGTATCAACTTATTCATTCTTATTAAATACCTTCATTCATCCAAGCACTGACTGAAGTAGGAACAGGGATAGGAATAAGGTAGTCCTAGACCTTGATATCAAATTAGCCATAGATCTGTCACAGCTCAAGAAACCAGAAATTCACCTATCCCCTAAAATTGATACAAAATTTTGTCCTGAATTCAAGAATTTGAGCAGTCCTTTGACTACACATATGATGCAGGATGCTTGGGGCTGGTGTACGGGGATGATCCAGAGAGACGTTGTGGGGTGGGAGGTGGGAGGGGGATTCGGGATTGGGAGCTTGTGTGCACCTGTGGTGGATTCATGTCGATGTATGGCAAACCCAATAGAGTATTGTAAAGTTAAATTAAAAAATAAATTAATTAATTAATTTTAAAAAAAGATCTTTTCTCAAGTATTAAAAAAATGACATTTTCATACACCCGTAATAATTCAAAAATTTGTTTTAAACCCTGAAATAATTTCTCTAAAATTGTTAGCCAAAAAAAAACCCAACGTAGTATCTTTACTGACTCTTCCATCTAAAATCTTGGTTCTACTCAGCACTGTAAGCTGCAGATGTTGAAGTTATACCCCAATGAACCAACTGGTGTCAATGTTACAATCTACTGTTATCTGGTAGTTTTTATATAGTTAGAGGTAGCCAAATGCTAGGCTTCCAAACACCAAAGTATTTGAATAACTTATCTACTAATTTGTCATCTCAAAATTGTAGTTTAAAGTAGAAACTGAATATCAAGAAATTCTTTCAATTCAAATCCCTTATGTTTTAACTTCATCACCTTCACTGTTCTTGTTTTGTTGTGATACAGAAAGAATAATGTTTATAACTTTCCATGTCTTGGTCTTGAGAAAAAATAGTGGTCCTATTGATTCTCACTGATAATGTTTAGAAATTTATTCTAGATAATAATTCTACCATTTTTGAGATCAATTAATATATTTATTTATTCAATAATTATTCAGTAGCTATATGAACCAGATACTATGTTACATACATAGGATGCAGTGGTGAGACACAGCCTTATTATCTTGAAACAAAATCATACAGATATATGTAGAACTGTGACAAATTATTTTAGACAGGGAGTACCCAGGATTATAAAAGCCTAAAATCACAAAGCATGACTTTTTGAAGGAAATGAGAAAGGCTCTCCTTAGGAAAATGATCCTCAAGCTGAAAAAGAAAGAATTTGTAGACAAGAAAAGCACTGTCCTAATCAGAGGTAAGAGTATATGCAGAGGTCCTGTGGCAAGAGAAATCATGGATATAAGGCCACAATTCTCCCAGTGTGGTCAGAAATCTCCATGAAAATATTCAAAAGTATTTTCATGATAATATAAGATTTTACTTCCATGTTCCACTATAATTCTTTCATGGGTGTGCTGTAAATTTTCTAGTAGCCGCATAATGTGTGATATTGCAACACATTAATGCAGAAGCTAATAAGGATCTAGCAATCTTTTATTAAGCAAGCTACTAAAGAAATCTTTAGAAATGGAAATCAAAGCCACTCTTCTTACCAGTCTTTTTTGTTGTTGTTAATTTGGAACAATATAGTTAATTTTTATTAAAAGACAATTAACATGCAATAGACATTACTGTTATTTTCAAAAGGACTTATTCCCTTGTGGCTCAGCTGGAAAAGAATTCACCAACACTGTGGGATACCTGGGTTTGATCCCTCTGTTGGGAAGATCCCCTGGAGAAGGGAAAGGCTACCCACTCCAGTATTCTGGCCTGGAGAATTCCATGACATGTATGTCCGTGAGGTCGCAAAGAGTTGGACATGACTGAATGACTTTCACTTCACTTCAAATTTTTTTAGTTTCCATTTCTCATGGTAAATATCAATACATAAAACACATAAACACAAACTCACTGTCATCTTCAATACATTTTTACTTTTTTTTTTTTTGTAGTGGTTTTGCCATACATTGATGTGAATCTGCCACAGATGTACATGTGTTCCCCATCCTGAAAGCCCCTCTCACCTCCCTTCCCATCCCATACCTCTGGGTCATCCCAGTGCACCAGCCCTGAGCACCCTGTCTCGTGCATCAAACCTGGACTGGTAATTCATTTCACATATAATAATATACATGTTTCAATGCTATTCTCCCACCCTCACCCTCTCCCACAGAGTCCAAAAGGCTGTTCTATACATCTGTGTCTCTTAGGCTGTCTCGCATATAGGGTCATTGTTACCATCTTTCTAAATTCCATATATATGTGACTTAGCAGCAGCAACATATGGTATTGGAGTTTTCCTTTCTGGCTTACTTCACTCTGTATAATAGGCTCCAATTTCATCCACCTCATTAGAACTGATTCAAATGCATTCTTTTTAGTGGCTGAGTAACACTCCATTGTGTATATGTACCACAGCTTTCTTATCCATTGGTCTGCCGATGGACATCTAGGTTGCTTCCATGTCCTGGCTATTGTAAACACTGCTGAAATGAATATTGGGGTACATGTGTCTCTTTAAATTCTGGTTTCCTCAGTGTGTATGCCCAGCAGTGGGATTGCTGTGTCATATGACAGTTCTATTTCCATGTTTTTAAGGAATCTCCACACTGTTCTCCATAGTGGCTGTACTAGTTTGCATTCCCACCAACAGTGTAAGAGGGTTCCCTTTTCTCCACACCCTCCCCAGCATTTATTGCTTGTAAACTTTTGGATAGCAGCCATTCTGACTGGCATTAAATGGTACCTCATTGTGGTTTGATTTGCATTTCTCTGATAATGAGTGATTTTGAGCATCTTTTCATGTGTTTGTTAGCCATCTGTATGTCTTCTTTGGAGAAATGTCTGTTTAGGTCTTTGTCCCACTTTTTGATTGCATTGCGTATTTCTCTGGAATTGAGCTGCAGGAGTGGCTTGTATATTTTCGAGATTAATTCTTTGTCAGTTGCTTCATTTGCTATTATTTTCTCTCAGTATGAAGGCTGTCTTTTCACCTTGCTTATAGTTTTCTTGTGTGTGTGTGCAAAAGCTTTTAAGTTTAATTGGGTCCCATCTGTTTATTTTTGCTTTTATTTCCATTACTCTGGGAAGTGAGTCATGGAGGATCCTGCTATGATTTATGTCAGAGACTGTTTTGCCTATGTTTCCCTCTAGGAGTTTTATAGTTTCTGGTCTTACTTTTAGATCTTTAATCCATTTTCAGTGTACTTTTGTGTATGGTGTTAGAAAGGATTCTAGTTTCACTTTTTTACAAGTGCTTGACCAGTTTTCCCAGCACCATTTGTTAAAGAGATTGTCTTTTCTCCATTGTATATTCTTGCCTCCTTTGTCAAAGATAAGGTGTCAATAGGTGTGTGGCTTTATCTCTGGGCTTTCTATTTTGTTCCATTGATGTATGCTTCTGTCTTTGTGCCAGTACCATACTGGCTTGATGACTGTGGCTTTGTAGTAGAGCCTGAAGTCAGGCAGGTTGATTCCTCCAGTTCCATTCTTCTTTCTCAAGATTGCTTTGGCTATTTGGGTTTTTTGTACTTCCATACCAATTGTGAAATTATTTGTTCTAGTTCTGTGAAAAATACCCTTGGTAGCTTGATAGGGATTGTGTTGAATTTATAGATTGCTTTGGGTAGCATACTCATTTTCACTATATTTATTCTTCCAATCCATGAGCAATGGTATTATATTTCTCCATCTATTTGTGTCCTCTTTGATTGCTTTCATCAATGTTTTATAGTTTTCTATATATAGGTTTTTTGTTTCTTTAGGTAGAGTTATTCCTAAGTATTTTATTCCTTTTCGTTGCAATGGTTAATGGAATTGTTTCCTTAATTTCTCTTTCCGTTATCTCATTGTTAGTATAGGAATGGAAGGGATTTCTGTGTGTTGGTTTTATATCCTGCAACTTTACTATATTCATTGATTAGCTCTAGTAATTTCCTGGTGGAGTTTTTAGGGTTTTCTATGTAGAGGATCATGTTATCGGCAAACAATGAGAGCTTTACTTCTTCTTTTCCAATCTGGATTCCTTTTATTTCTTTTTCTGCTCTGATTGCTGTGGCAAAACCTCCAAAACTATGTTGAATAGTAGTGATGAGAGTGGGCACTATTGTTTTGTTCCTGACTTTAGGGGAAATGTTTTCAGTTTTTCACCATTGAGGATAATGTTTGCTGTGGGTTTGTCATATATAGCTTTTATTGTGTTGAGGTATGTTTCTTCTATGCCTGCTTTCTGGATGGTTTTTTTTTCATAAATGGATGTTGAATTTTGTCAAAGGCTTTCTCTGCATCCTTTGAGATAATTGTATGGTTTTTATCTTTCAATTTGTTAGTGGTGTATTATGTTGATTGATTTGTGAATATTGAAGAATCTTTGCATCCCTGGGATAAAGCCCACTTGGTCATGATGTATGGTCTTTTTAATATGTTGTTGGATTCTGTTTGTTAGAATTTTGTTAAGGATTTTTGTATCTATATTCATTAGTGATATTGGCCTGTAGTTTCCTTTTTTGGTAGCATCTTTGTCAGGTTTTGGTATTTGGGTGATGGTGGCCTCATAGAATGAGTTTGGAAGTTTACCTTCCTGTGCAATTTTCTGGAAGAGTTTGGGTAGGAGAGGTGTTAGCTTTTCTCTAAATTTTTGGTAGAGACAAAAGAATTAGGGTTGGAGACCTGTCTGGGGGAGGGATTCATAAATTGGAGAAGTTTCCAAACACCAGGAAAGCCTCTCACTGGCGGGTCTGTGGGGAGTTTTTGGAATCCCAGAAGCCAACATAACCAGGAGGAAAAAATAAATAAATAAAACTCACAGATTTTGCCCCTAACTGCAAATCCCAGGGGAGAAGTAGGCCAGACACTTGCATCTGCCACCAGCAAACAGGGGCTGAACAGGGAGGTGCGGGCTACATTGCTTAGGGTAAGGACCGGGTCTGAATGCCCTGAGGGCAATTTGAGAGAGCTAACTTGAAATAGCAACCCAAACAGCGGGATAGCCAGAGAGAGGGGGGAAAAAAGGAAAGAGAGAGAGAGAATTTTCCCAGGAAAAGCTCTAACCTAAGGCACTGCTGGGCTGCTCACAGAACAAAGGACTGAGCAAATACCAGAAGAGAGCTAGCTGGCATTCCCTACTAGAGGCAGGGAGGCAGGTGGGAAACAATCAGAGCTGGAATGCAAGGGGCAAACTTGGCCCCAGAGATGGCATCCTCTACCAAACTGCGAGCAGGCTCCCAGTTGCTAACCAAATCTTCCTGGGATCCTGGACGGTTGACATCTGCCAGGAGGGTCGAAGCCAGAGATCAGCTCCCCAGAGGAGACACATGGCACACCTGAGATGGCACTCCCACTGCGTACCCAGGAAATCGAGTGACTGGGATGGGGGAGGTGAAAAGACACACCACCTCACCTGGGGAGTGTGCACTTGCCAAGCACCTGGTCGCCTGAGCTGCTCAGACCTGGCAAGGGCACAAAATGCAGGCCCAACCAAGTCTGTCCCTTTGTGGAGTAGCCGAGAACCTGAACCTGAGTGGCTTAGACCTGGGAAGTGCACGCAACCCAGGGCCCGCCTTAGACAGTTCCCTTGAAGAACAACCTGGAGCCTGAGTAGTACAGACCAGGAAAGCAAACATGCCCATGAGTGGGGGCAAACCCAGTGTGGCCCAGACACTGCAAGCACTCCCACACACACCAGTGATATTTGTTTGCAGTGTTCCTCCCTCCGTGCAGCGCAATTGGCCTAAATAAATGACTACCTTCTCCCCCTTGTGTCAGGGTGGAAGTTATATATTAAAGAGGCTTGCAAACAGAGGAAGCCAAATAAAGACGAGGGACCCACTTTGGAAGTGACAGGTGCAACAGATTAAAACCCTATAGTTAGCACTGGCTACATTGGAAGGGACCTATAGACCTTGAGAAGTATAAGGTGGAAAAAGGAACTATCTGAAACTGAACTGACCCCACACTGCCCTCAACAGCTCCAGAGAAATACCTAGATATATTTTACTATTATCATTTTTAATTTTTTTATTTTTAAGTTTTTTACTACTTCCTTAATTTTCATTTTTAAAACCTACTATTACCTTTCCAAAAAAAGACCTTATTTTTAAAGCAAATTTTATATATATTTTATAACTTTTATAATTTTATTTTGTTTTTCTAATATTGTATTTTTGAGAGTCTAACCTCTACTCTAGACTTTTAATCTTTGCTTTTTGGTATTTGTTATCAATTCTGTACCTTTAAGAATCCAATTGTCAGTACCCATTTTTACTTAAGAGCGTGATTACTGGCTTGATTGCTTTCTCACCTATTGACTCTCCTTTGTCAGTGCCAGGTCACCTCTATCTCCTGCCTCCCACTTCTCTTCTCTACCCAACTCTGTGAATCTCTTTGGGTGTTCCAGGCTGTGGAGAACACTTAGGGAACTGATCACAGGCTAGATTGGTCTCTCTCTTTTGACTCTCCCTCTTCTCCTCCTGGTCATTAATCTCCCTCCTCCCTCTTCTCTTCTCCATGTAACTCTGTGAACCTCTCTGGTTGTCCCTCACTGTGGAGAATCTTTTTACCATTAACCTAGATGTTTTATCATCAGTGCTGGATGGATGGAGAAGTCTTGAGGCTACTGTAAGAATAAGACTGAAAGCCAGAGGCAGGAGGCTTAAATCCAAAACTTGAGAACACCAAAAAACTCCTGACTCCAGGGAACATTAATCAACAAGAGCTCATCCAAAAGCCTCCATACCTACACTGAAAGCAAGCTCCACCCAAGAGCCAACAAGTTTCAGATCAAGACATACCAAGCTATTCTTCAGCAACACAGGAACATAATNAAAAACTCCTGACTCCAGGGAACATTAATCAACAAGAGCTCATCCAAAAGCCTCCATACCTACACTGAAAGCAAGCTCCACCCAAGAGCCAACAAGTTTCAGATCAAGACATACCAAGCTATTCTTCAGCAACACAGGAACATAATGCCGAAGACAAAATAAAGGCAGCCAAAAGTCACACCAAACCCATAGACACCTCAAAACTCACTACTGGACACTTCATTGCACTCCAGAGAGAAATCCAGCTCCACCCACCAGAACACTGATGCAAGCTTCTCTAACCAGGAAACATTGACAAGCCACTCATCCAACCCCACCCACATGAAGGNAAAAGTCACACCAAACCCATAGACACCTCAAAACTCACTACTGGACACTTCATTGCACTCCAGAGAGAAATCCAGCTCCACCCACCAGAACACTGATGCAAGCTTCTCTAACCAGGAAACATTGACAAGCCACTCATCCAACCCCACCCACATGAAGGAACCCCCACAACAAAGAGGAACCACAAACTTCCAGCATACAGAAAGGCCACCCCAAACCCAGCAATCTAAGCAAGATGAAAAGGCAGAGAAACATTCAGCAGGTAAAGGAACACCAAATCAAACAAAAGAGGAGGAGATAGGGAGTCTACCTGCAAAGAATTCAGAATAATGATAGTAAAAATGATCCAAAATCTGGGGGGGAAAATGGAATTACAGATAAATAGTCTGGAGAGAAGGATTGAGAGGATGCAAGAAAAGTTTAACAAGCACTTAGAAGAAATTAAAAAGAGTCAATATATAATGAATAATGCAATAAATGAGATCAAAAACACTCTGAAGGGAAACAACAGTAGAATAACTGAGACAGAAGACAGGATAAGTGAAGTGGAAGATAGAGTGGTGGAAATAAATGAAGCAGAGAAGAAAAAAGAATTAAAAGAAATGAGGACAATCTCAGAGACCTCTGGGACAATGTTAAATGCCCAAACACTAGAATCATAGGAGTCCCAGAAGAAGACAAAAAGAAATGCCATGAGAAAACACTTGAGGAGATTATAATTGAAAACTTCCCTAAAATGGGGAAGGAAATACTCACCCAAGTCCAAGAAACCCAGAGAGTCCCAAACAGGATAAACCCAAGGTAAAACATGCCAGGACACATATTATTCAAATTAATGAAATCAAACACAAATATTAAAAGCAGCAAGGGAAAACAACAAATAACACACAAAGGGATTCCAATAAACAGCGATCTTTCCATAGAAACTCTTCAAGCCAGAAGGGAATGGCAGGACTTACTTAAAGTGGTGAAAGAGAAAAAATTACAACCCAAATTACTGTACCCAGAAAGGATCTCATTCAAATATGAAGGAGAAATCAAATGCTTTACAGACAAGCAAAAGCTCAGAGAATTCAGCACCACCAATCCAGCTCTTCAACAAATGCTAAAGGATCTCCTCTAGATAGGAAACACAGAAAAGGTTTATAAACTTGAACCCAAAACAACAAAGTAAATGGCAATAGGACCATACTTATCAATAATTACCTTAAATGTAAATGGGTTGAATGTCCCAATCAAAAGACAAAGACGGCTTAATGGATACAAAAACAAGATCCCTATATATGCTGCCTACAAGAGACCCACCTCAAACCTAGGGACACATACAGACTGAAAGTGAAGCACTAGAAAAAGATATTTCATGCAAATGGATACCAAAAGAAAGCAGGAGTAGCAATACTCATATCAAATAAAATAGACTTTGAAATAAAAGCCATGGAATGAGACAAAGAAGGACACTACATAATGATCAAAGACTCAATCCAAGAAGATATAACAATTATAAATATATATGCACCCAACATAGGAGCACTGAAACATGTAAGGCAAATGCTAACAAGTATGAAAGAGCAAATTAACATTAACACAATAATAGTGGGAGACTTTAACACCACACTCACACTTGTGGATAGATCAACTGAACAGAAAATTAACAAGGAAACACAAACTTTAAATGATACAATGGACCAGTTAGACTTAATTGATATCTATAGGACATTTCACCCCAAAACAATGAATTTCACCTTTTTCTCAAGTGCACATGGAAACTTCTCCAGGATAGATCACATCCTGAGTCAAACCTAGCCTTGGTAAATTCAAAAATTTGAAATCATCTCAAGCATCTTTTCTGATCAAAATGTGGTAAGATTAGATGTCAACTAAAGGGGAAAAAACTATTAAAAATACAAACACATGGAAGCTAAACAACACACTTTGGAATAACGAACAAATCACAGAAGAAATCAAATAAGAAATCAAAATATGCATAGAAATGAATGAAATAGAAAACACAACAACTCAAAATCTATAGTAAAGCAGTGGTAAGGGGAAGGTTCATAGCAGTACAAGCCTAGCTCAAGAAATAGGAGAGAAATCAAACAAATAACCTAACTCTACACCTAAAGCAACTAGAAAAAGAAGAAATTAAGTAACCCAGGGTTAGTAGACGGAACGAAAACATAAAAATTAGGGTAGAAATAAATGCAAAAGAAACAAAGGAGACCATAGCAAAAATCAACAAAGCTAAAAGCTGTTTCTTTGAGAATATAAATAAAATATACAAACAATTAGCTAGATTCATCATGAAGAAAAGGGAGAAGAATCAAATCAACAAAATTAGAAATGAAAAATGGAGAAATCACAACAGACAGCACAGAAATATGAAGGATCATAAGAGACTACTATAAGCAATTATATGTCAATAAAATGGACAACGTGGAAGAAATGGACAAATTTTTAGAAAAGTATAACTTTCCAAAGCTGAACCAGGAAGAAATAGAAAATCTTAATAGACCCATTATAAGAACAGAAATTGAAACTGTAATCAAAAATCTTCCAACAAACAAAAGCCCAGTACCAGATGGCTTCATAGCTGAATTCTACCAAAAATTTAGAGAAGAGCTAACAACTATCCCACTCAAACTCTTCCAGAAAACTGCAGAGGAAGGTAAATTTCCAAACTCATTCTGTGAGGTCACCATCACTCTAATACCAAAACCTGACAAAGATGTCTCAAAAAAAGAAGACTTCAGGCCAATATCACTGATGAATATAGATGCAAAAATCCTTAACAAAATTCTAACAAGCAGAATCCAACAACATATTAAAAAGACCATACATCATGACCAAGTGGGCTTTATCCCAGGGATGCAGGGATTCTTCAACATTCACAAATCAATCAATGTGATCCACCACATTAACAAATTGAAAGATAAAAACCCTATGATTATCTCAAAGGATACAGAGAAAGCCTTTGACAAAATTCAACATCCATTTATGATATATAAAAAAAAAACCCTCCAGAAAGCAGGCATAGAAGAAACATACCTCAACACAATAAAAGCTATATATGACAAACCCACAGCAAACATTATCCTCAATGGTGAAAAACTGAAAACATTTCCCCTAAAGTCAGGAACAAGACAATAGTGCCCACTCTCACCACTACTATTCAACATAGTTTTGGAGGTTTTGCCACAGCAATCAGAGCAGAAAAAGAAATAAAAGGAATCCAGATTGGAAAAGAAGAAGTAAAGCTCTTATTGTTTGCCGATAACATGATCCTCTACACAGAAAACCCTAAAGACTCCACCAGGAAATTACTAGAGCTAATCAATGAATATAGTAAAGTTGCAGGATATAAAACCAACACACAGAAATCCCTTCCATTCCTATACTAACAATGAGATAACGGAAAGAGAAATTAAGGAAACAATTCCATTAACCATTGCAACGAAAAGGAATAAAATACTTAGGAATAACTCTACCTAAAGAAACAAAAAACCTATATATAGAAAACTATAAAACATTGATGAAAGCAATCAAAGAGGACACAAATAGATGGAGAAATATAATACCATTGCTCATGGATTGGAAGAATAAATATAGTGAAAATGAGTATGCTACCCAAAGCAATCTATAAATTCAACACAATCCCTATCAAGCTACCAAGGGTATTTTTCACAGAACTAGAACAAATAATTTCACAATTGGTATGGAAGTACAAAAAACCCAAATAGCCAAAGCAATCTTGAGAAAGAAGAATGGAACTGGAGGAATCAACCTGCCTGACTTCAGGCTCTACTACAAAGCCACAGTCATCAAGCCAGTATGGTACTGGCACAAAGACAGAAGCATACATCAATGGAACAAAATAGAAAGCCCAGAGATAAAGCCACACACCTATTGACACCTTATCTTTGACAAAGGAGGCAAGAATATACAATGGAGAAAAGACAATCTCTTTAACAAATGGTGCTGGGAAAACTGGTCAAGCACTTGTAAAAAAGTGAAACTAGAATCCTTTCTAACACCATACACAAAAGTACACTGAAAATGGATTAAAGATCTAAAAGTAAGACCAGAAACTATAAAACTCCTAGAGGGAAACATAGGCAAAACAGTCTCTGACATAAATCATAGCAGGATCCTCCATGACTCACTTCCCAGAGTAATGGAAATAAAAGCAAAAATAAACAGATGGGACCCAATTAAACTTAAAAGCTTTTGCACACACACACAAGAAAACTATAAGCAAGGTGAAAAGACAGCCTTCATACTGAGAGAAAATAATAGCAAATGAAGCAACTGACAAAGAATTAATCTCGAAAATATACAAGCCACTCCTGCAGCTCAATTCCAGAGAAATACGCAATGCAATCAAAAAGTGGGACAAAGACCTAAACAGACATTTCTCCAAAGAAGACATACAGATGGCTAACAAACACATGAAAAGATG
>SJYV01035429.1:147333-187567 GCA_006410875.1 Neotragus pygmaeus
GACAATATACAGCCTTCACTTACTCCTTTTCCTATTTGGAACCAGTCTGTTGCTCCATGTCCAGTTCTAACTGTTGCTTCCTGACCTGCATACTGGTTTCTCAGGTGGCAGGTCACTGCTATTTTAAGCCAGTACATTTTGGGGTGGTTTGTTACTCTGCAAGAAATAATCAAAAATAATTTTTCTGTGAGATAGAAATCCATTGGAAGATTCTGAACAGAGGACTGACTGTGTCTTCAAAAGAGCACTCATTTAGAATGTTGTGAGAAGACCAAGGAGCTATTGGAAGGCAAGAACAGATGTAAGAAGGCTATTTGGAAGGCTCTTGCTCTCTTTGCACTTAGACCGTAGCTTTATGAAAGCAAGGAACATTTAGATATTGTTCATGTACCAATCTGCAGTATCTGGTACACCTAATGAGAATTTACTAAAAAAAAGTATAATTGTATGAATGAATGAATGAATACTAGCAATGCTTAACTAGATAAAGACTTAATTTCAGGATATTTTCTATTTTTTTGTTCCTCCATTCATTTTCCTCTTCTAGTTTCCACTTATGTTTCTTTCAACTTAATGGATATTTTCAATCTGTAGGGGTAATACATGAAAATGAGAATCTAGTTATCACTGACTAAATAATTTTAATTCAGAATAATTTTAGTGTTTTTGAATCCAAATGCAAATATGATAGGAAATGAGACAAAATTATGACCACACTGAAATACCCATTGCTTTCTCATGAACAAATTTAAAGCCTACAGAATATTGACACATTTTCTTCACTGCTTTGTAGAATGAAACTGATACTGAAGGAAATAACCTGCAAAATCATAGGGATCATCTCTTTTGAAAACTGCAGTGGAATAAGAAGTTATTCTCATATTGCAGATAAAAAGATCACTACTAAAAGAAAATAGAAAATAATTTCCAAAAAAAAGGAGGAAATTAAACGTCCACGTACCCAACCCCATGAGTTTCAAAAATTGTCCATTAATGATGATTTATTTATGACTTATTTTAGCTTATTTGTAAGTAATTCATTTTACTATGTATGATTTTATATTTCAGCATCTCTACATCACTGTCATAGTCCATTGTTTTACCCAAGCTTCCAGAAATGATCCCAACAACTATATTAGGACCAGCTCCAGGTATCAATGACAGGATATTAAGTTATGAGGTATGAGAGAGCAGCTTTATAGTACAATACTTTCTTGTATCCACTTTTATACCCTGTCTTCCCTATTTCCATATCCCCCAAATCTGTTCCAAGACATGTTCTCCTGCTTTCTTCCAGGATATTAGCGAAGTCCTACATGTTTTGGTTAATATTCGCTTTCCTCTTACAAAAGGTACTGTGTTTCCCTCACCAGACCATGTGACATTCTTTATAACATCACACTGGTCCATTATGCTGAAGTTGTTGTGGTTATTCAGTCACTCAGTTGTGTCCAACTGTCTGCGACCCCATGGACTGCAGCAAGCCAGGCTTCCCTCTCCACTGTGATCCAGAGTTTGTTCAAATTCATGTCCATTGAGGTGGTGATGCTATCTAACGGATGACATCATATTATTTAGAAATGTAAGCAGAAACTATTAGGTATTCTATACATGATGATAAGTCACATGTGAATAAGAGAATAGGGAATAAACCCTAAAAACATTCAGGTACCTGCCATATTGATGAAGTATTTAGCAGTCCTGTGCTGTGGGGCATAAGAAGACATTCTTTCTGTTCCAATTACCCATTGCTGCAAAACAAACAAAAACAGAAACCAATGCAACACTTTGTAACTTAGAAAAACAACTATCATTTATTCTGTTCATCTATCTTCAATTCAAGCAGGAAATGGCAGGAACAACTCACCTCTGTTTCATACAGTAACAATAAGGGCTGGAGATTTACTCCCTTGGTGGCAAGTTGAGGTTGGCTGTGGACTGTGAACTCAGTTGAGATCTGTCGTCTGGGAACCTGGGTTCCTTTCCACATGAACGTCTCCTCACAGTTTCCTCCAGTTTCTAAGAATATGGTAACTGGATTCAGAGAGTTGAGTACCTCAAGAGTCCTGGACAGGAGCTACAAAGCTGCTTATCACTCTGCCTCAAAAGTTTCAGAGAGTTTGTTTTGCTGCATCGTATGGTAGATTTAGACTTCCCTGGACAGTAAAGCATCTGTCTACAATGTGGGAGACCTGGGTTTGATCCCTGGGTCAGAAAGATCCTCTGGAGAAGGAAACAGCAATCCACTACAGTACTATTGCCTGGAAAAATCCCATGGACAGATGAGCCTGATAAGTTACAGTCCATGGGGTCGCAAAGAGTCGGACACGACTGAGCGACTTCACTTTCACTTATGGTAGATTTAAGTAACTGAGACCAGTCCAAATTCAAGGGAAAGAAAATTGGATTTGACCTCTCAATGGAAGGAGTAGCAAAATATTTGCAGCTATTTTTTAGCTACCCTGCCATCCACAGAAGATGAGACATTATTACATTTTGAAAACTCTACAACTGAAAAAGCAATAGTCTTCCCTGGTGGCTCAGATGGTAAAGAGTCTGTCTGCAGTGCAGGAGACCCAGGTTTGATCCCTGAGTCAGGAAGATCCCCTGGAGAAGGAAGTGGCAACCCACTCCAGTATTCTTGCTTGGAAAATCCTATGGACAGAGGAGCCTGGCAGGCCACAGTCCATGGGGTTGCAAAGAGTCGGACAAGACTGAACAACTTCACTTGAGAAAAAAAGCAATAGAGCATTTAGTGGGCATATTAGAACCCACCCTAATGACCTCATTTGAACTGAACCACGTCTGTAGAGATCCCATCTCCAAAATCAATCACATTGATACTTGTGGTTCAGACTCCAGCAATATTTTCATTGAACACCATTCAGCCCATAACAACTTCTCAGGAGTCCCCAGAAACCCTTCTCTATACAATTGGTCGACTCCTCCCATTCCTATAATACAATTTCAGCCATATTACATCTCCAAAAACTGCCAGAAAACAATTAGACTATCAGAAGTTAATTTTCTCAATATCTCTACCTGTAAATGTATCTAAACCTCAATCTCATATCTCTTATTTCTCCTTTTGCAAGGTTCATTCCTCCTCCTGAACTCATCACCTGATCTTCTGCCTTCTTGTATGAAAACATGCCTCACTGGTAGTTCTTTTCCTGTGTTTGCCACTTCATCCCCTTTACAGGAACCTTATCTCTCTTTTTTATGCACAGCACCTAGGCTTCTCCACTGTGTGATCCTCTTCTTAGTTCAATGTAAGGCCACTGAAAAGAATAGTCTACAATTATGACTATACAATAGTCTACTTTTATGACTACACCTGTCCATAGTCACTTTTCAATGCACTATGGAACTTCTACCACAATTCTGCACTAATATCTCTCTAGTAAAGTTTACCAAGGGCACCTAGTCACCAAATTTGATGAGTAGTTCAATAGCCTCATCTTACTTTATCAGCCTTTGACATCTGAAAATACTGATGACTCTATTTTTCTCCACACTGTTTTTTGGTAACTCCTTTCCACTTAAAAAAAAACAAAAGTTTTCAATCTAGGTATCCCCAAAGGTTTTTACTTCAGAGCTCTTTTTTCCCAAGTGTTTAAAATATGCCTGACACCAAAATGCATAAAAAAATAACTCTAAATCATTTGGGGGAGATTTAATTCTCTAATCTGTCTGCTCAGTCTATACATTTTTCATGGTTTCCAGAATCTAATCATATATCCAACTGCCTATTTAGTTAGTTGATTTTAAAAATTGCATGTTTCATAAGCACTCTTTCCTGTTAAATCTGTTCATTCTTTAATCCTAAACTCAACTCAGTCCACATAGTTCAGCAAATATGAAGTGTGGGTCCCACCAGTTAGCATCTGAATAGGAAAACAGAAAGTAAAATGAGAATGGGTCAGGGTACCTGTCCTCTGTCTCTCACCTTCAGAAGAGGGGAGGAGATCATGGTGGGATGACATCATCGCTCAACTGAAGATCGCAGTTACTGTCACACAGTTCTCTGTACACCAGCCTCTGTGCCTCTTCTTCCAGTTACTTGCCACTTCAGGCCTTGGGGGTTCCTGTCCTGTGTGTGGTACGAGCTTAAGGGTATTGTATTATTTACCATGATTTCCTTACAAATAGTCTCCTATTTAAATTTCCTCAAATTATTCCAATTTGTGTATGTCATCTGTTTCCTGCTGTGACAACGATTGATATAGGAACCCTCTGAAAATTTTATGAATGCTAAAACTTTCATTTAAAAACCAAAAAAAGCCAAAATAATTACAATTTTCTATTTTTTTATTCATGAACTCAACCAAAATTAATATTCATAAATATAAAGGAGACTAAGGTGGCATTTTGTAGCATTAAGCAGAGAGATGTTTTGTCCAGTCAGTTTCAGCAAACAAGGAAATTAATATCAACTCACAGATAAAAGCATGAAAGGGGAAATTAACAATAACACAATAATAGTGGGAGACTTTAATACCCCACTCACACCTATGGACAGATCAACTAAACAAAAAATTAACAAAGAAACACAAACTTTAAATGATACAATAGACCAGTTAGACCTAATTGATATCTATAGGACATTTCACCCCAAAACAATGAACTTCACCTTTTTCTCAAGTGCTCACGGAACCTTTTCCAGGATAGATCACATACTGGGCCATAAATCTAACCTCAATAAATTCAAAAAAATCGAAATCATTCCAAGCATCTTTTCTGACCATAATGCACTCAGATTAGATCTCAATTACAGGAGAAAAACTCTTAAAAATCCCAACATTTGGAGGCTGAACAACACGCTTCTGAATAACCAACAAATCACAGAAGAAATCAAAAAAGAAATCAAAATATGCATAGAAACAAATGAAAATGAAAACACAACTACCCAAAACCTGTGAGTTTGTTTTTATACATAGTATAAGGAAACATTATAATCTCCTTTTACAGGTAGCCATCCAGTTATCCAAGTGCCACTTATGAAGAGACTGTCTTTACTGTACTCTTGCCTCCTTTGTCATAAATTAATTGACCATAAATGCACAGGTTTATTTCAGGCCTCTCTATTCTGTTCCATTGATCTATGTGCCTGTTTTTGTGCCAGTATGATGCTCTTTTGATTATTGTAGCTTTCTATTATGGTTTGAAGTTTGGAGCATGATACCTCCAGCTTTGCTGCCTTTTCTCAAATTTTCATTGGCTATTTGGGGTCTTCTATGATTTCTAAATAAATCTGTTCTATTTCTGTGTAAAAATGTTTTGGGATTTCATAAAATCCTTCGTAAGGATTGTACTAAATCTGTAGATTGCTTTAGATAGTACAGCCATCTTAACAATTAATTCTTCCAAATTAGGAACACAGATATCTTTCCTTGTATTAGTATCAACTTCCTCTATCAGTGTTTTATATTTCACAGATTATAGGTCTTTTACTTCCTTAGTTAAGTTTATTCCTAAGGATTTTATGCTTTCTGATATATTTTAAATGAGAATTTTCTTAATTTCTCTTTTGATAGTTCCATTATTGCTGTTATTCAGTCACTAAGTCATGTGCCACTCTTTGCAACTGCCTGGACCACAGCATGCCAGGTTTTGTTATCCTTTACCATTTCCCAGAGTTTGCTCACATTCATGTCTATTGAGTCTGTGATGCTATCTTACCATTTCATCCTCTGCCTCATTCTTCTCCTTTTGTCTTCAATCTTTCCCAGCATCAAAGTCTTTTCCAATGAGTCAGCCCTTCACATCAAATGGCCAAAATGTTGGAGCTTCAGTTTTAGCATAAGTCCTTCCAATAAATATTCAGGGTTGATTTCCTTTAGGATTTTCTGGCTTGATCTCCTTGAAGTTCAAGGGAGTCTCAACTGTCTTCTCCAATACCACTATTTGAATGCATCAGTTCTTCAGCATCCATCCTTCTTTATGGTCCAACTCCCACACCCACACATGACTACTGGAAAAACCATAGCTTTGACTATATGGACCTTTGTCAACAAAATGATGTCTCTGATTTTTAATACTCTGTCCAGGTTTGTCATAGCTTTCCTTCCAAGGAACAAGTGTATTTTAATTTCATGGCTGTGGTTACTGTCCACAGTGATTTTGAAGTCCAAGAAAATAAAATCTGCTTCCACTTTTTTCACATCTATTTGCCATGAAGTGATGGGACCAGATGCCATAATCTTAGATTTTTAAATATTGAGCTTTAAGTCAGCTTTTTCCACTCTCCTCTTTCTCCCTCATCAAGAGGCTCTTTAATTTCTCTTCACTTTCTGTCATTAGAGTGCTATCATCTGCCTATCCGAGGTTGTTGATATTTCTCTTGGCAAACTTGATTCTAGCGACTCTTCCAGCCCAGCAAATCACATGATGTACTCTGTATATAAGCTAAATAAACAAGGTGACAGTATACAGCCTTGACACACTCCTTTCCCAATTTGGAACCAGTCTGTTCTCTAATTCTAAGTATTGCTTCTTGATCCACATACAGATTTCTCAGGAGACAGGTAAGGTGGTATGGTATTCCCATCATCAAGAATTTTCCACAGTTTGTTGTGATACACACAGTCACTTTAGAGTAGTCGATGAAGCAGATTTTTTTTTTTCTGAAATTCTTTCTTTTTCTATGATTTAACAGATGTTGGCAATTTGATCTCTGGTTCCTCTGCCTTTTCTAAATCCAACCTGTACATCTGAAAGTTCTTGGTTCTTGTTGAAGCCTAGCTTGAAAGATTCTGAGCATTACCTTGCCAGTATGTGAAATGAGTGCAATTGTGTGGAAGTTTGAACATTTATTGGCATTGCCCTTCCTTGGGATTGGAATGAAAACTGACATTTTGTAGTTCTGTTGCCACTGATGAGCTTTCTAAATTTGCTGGCATATTGAGTGCAGCACTTTAACAGCATCATCTTTTAGGATTTCAAGAAGTTCAGCTGGAATCCCATCACCTCCACTAGCTTTGTTCATAGTGATGCTTCCTAAGGCCCCTTGACTTTACACTCCAGGATGTCTGGTTCTAGGTGATTAATCATGCCATCATGGTTATCCAGGTCATTAAGATCTTTTTTGTATAGTTCTGTGTATTCTGCCACCTCTTCTTAATATCTTCTATTTCTTTTAGGTCCATACTATTTCTGTCCTTTATTGAGCCCATCTTTGCATGAAATGTTCCCTTGGTATCTCTAATTTTCTTGAAGAGATCTCTAGTCCTTCTCATTCTATTGTTTTCCTATATTTCTTTGCATTGTTCACTTAAAAATGCTTTCTTATCTTTCCTTGCTATTCTCTGGAACTCTGCATTCAGATGGCTATATCTTTCCTTTTCACCTTTGTCTTTCACTTCTCTTCTTTTCTTAGCTATTTGTAAGGTCTCCTCAGACAATTATTTTGCCTTTTTGCATTTTTTCCCCATGGTGATGGTTTTAATCACTGCCTCCTGTACAATGTTATGAACCTCCGTCCATAGTTCTTCAGGCACTCTGTATATCAAATCTAATCCCTTGAATCTATTTCTCACTTCCACTGTATAATCATAAGGGATTTGATTTAGGTCATACCTGAATGGCCTAGTGGTTTTCCCTACTTTTTTTGCCTGAATTTTGCAATAAGGACTAATAGTAATAATTTGATAAGGATAGGTATTAGTTATTGTTTATATATTTGGCAGAATTCTCTTGTGAATCCATCCAGTCCTGGAATATTTTTATGAGAGTTTTTTTAATTACAAATTCATTTTCACTTTTACTAATCATTCTGTTCAAATTTTCTGTTTTTTCTTGGTTCAGCCATGGTAGGTTGTATCTTTCTAGAAATTTGTCCATTTTTTCTAAGTTGTCCAATTTGTTGGAATATAACTGTTCATAGTATTGTCATAAATTTTTGTATCACTATAGTGTCAGTTGTTATTTCTTCTCTCATTTCTTATTTTATTTGGGTCCTTTCTCTTTTCTTGTTGGTGAACCTAGCTAAAGGCTTATCAATTTTGTTTATCTTCATAAAAAAAAAAAGCTCTTGGTCTCATTGATCTTTTCAGTTGGTTTGGGGGGAGGTTTTTTTCAGTCTCTATTTTATTTGAATGACTGACTGATAGTCACTTAAGGTTATGTATATTCTAAAAAATCTATATTTTTTGCTCTCCTCCCTCTCATTTTGTGCTTTCAATGTCATATTTTACATCTTCATGTTTCTGATATTTTATTGTAGTTATAGATGTTTTTACAATTTTTTTCTTTTAATCTTCATACTGGCTTATTAAGTGGTTGATCTTTGGTCCTTACTCTGTATTTGCCTATCATTGTGATTTTTCCTTTCTTACAGATTTTTATTTCTTTACCACTCAGATAAGACTCTTTAAAGTTTCTTTTAGAGTAGGTTTAATATTGAGGAACTCTTAGCTTTTGCTTGTTAATTTCTTTTTCTCTCCTTTGATTCTAAATGATAACACTACTGCAGAGTATCCTAAATTGCAGGTGTTTCCCTTTCAGGACTATGAATATATCATGTCACTTCCTTCTGACCTGGAAAGTTTCTGTGGAAAGTTCAGTTGATGATCTTACGGAGATTCTTTTGTGTATGAGGCTTTGTCTTTTGCTACTTTTAAAATAAAAAAGTAGCACTTGCTACTTTTAAAATTAAAACCAAGGAGATGGTTTTGATCACCACCTCCTGAACAATGTTATGAACCTCCATCCACAGTTCTTTAGGCACTCTGTCTATCAAATCTAATCCCTTGAATCTATTTATCCAACTTTTGCCATTTTGTTATGTCTTAGTGTGAGTCTGATTGGGTTCATTTTATTTGGGACCTTGAGTGCCAAATAAATGCCAAATAATTCCTGCGCCTGGATATCTGTTTTCTTCTTCTGGTTTTGGAAATCCTCATTAATTTCCTCAACAACATTTTCTATCCCCTTCTCTACCTCTTCTCCTTCTGGGACTCCTATAATATGAATGTTGGTCTGCTTACTGTTATCCCAGGGCTCTCTTAAATTGTTTTCATTTTTGTTAATTTGTTTTCTTTTTGTTGTTCTGAGTCAGTGATTTTCATTATTCTATTTTCCAGATCACTTGTGCATTCTATAACTTAGTTTCCTATTCACTCTATTATTTTTTACTTTAGTTAATGAATTCTTCACTTTTAGTTGGATCTTTTTATATTTTCTATTTCTTTGTTAGAACTTTCACTGTGTTCATCTATTCTTTTTTCCTGATTCAGTTAACATTCTTATTGCCTTGAATACTTTACCTGGTAAATTACTTATTTCTGTTTTATTGTTTGCTTTTTCAAGGGGTTTCTCTTGCCCTTTCAGCTAAGATCAGTTCTTCCACCTTTTCATTTAGCTTGATTTTCTCTGCCTCTATGAATCTAGGTGAAACAGTTAACTACTGCAGTTTTGAAGGGGTGTTCTTTTGTGTGAGGCATTTCTATATAGACTGCCTGTGCTCAATGCCTTTGGTAGCACAGCTGGATTTGACATATATGCAAGTCACATCTTTCCTTGGGGTGTGCTGACAGCTATCACCTTAGTGGAGGTGACACTGGAGATGAAGGAGCTAGAGAAGGAGCCGGGTATGAGGTGGGACTTCCCCTCTGCTGTCTGGCCTTCACTGCCTGTGTCTAATCCCAGGTTGCTAGAGCCAAAGCTCTGAGGGTCATGCCCAAGTTGCCTCTGTTTTCATTAAGGGTGTAGTTTCCTCTCTCCTAGCACTGACACCCTCACCCTTGAGTAGGGGGAGAGGCACTGAACCAAGGAGGAGCCTGTGAGAGTTTTCAGCTCATGTTGGCCATACAGGTCCAAGTTATATCCAGTGCACTGCCTATGCACGTGCCAGAAACTGTTTCTCTCACTCTCTCACCTTTGTCCCATCCAGCCTATCACTCTGCACAGACTCTGCCATGCCCACTGTGTTGCAGAATCATATCTCAGGGCAGGCAGAGCCTGCCTTTTGGCATATACTGGGGCATGAGCAGTGGTAGAGTTCTGGGTTGCTTCTGAGGCACTGCTTGAGTAAGCACCAACAGTGGCCACAACTGCCCCCTCAGGCTCCACTCAGGACCAGGTCACCCCACTGTCCCACAGCCAACTCTGCTCACTGGTGAAAGGAGCAGCCCTAGATCTAGCGCCATGTGGAGCTGTAACGTGAAGTAAAGAGACTTGCAGCATTCAGACAACTAAGGATGGGGCACAGATGGGGCATGCATTAATGCAGTCACGAGAAACAAGTTAGCCAGGTCCATGGTTCCAGCTCTCCTTTTCCATGTAAGCCAGTGTGCACACACTTCTCACAGGAAGAGTCCAGGCCCTTTACGGCCCTCCTGTTAGTCCTAACAGTCCTCCCACCAGTCAAAGGGGCTTGTCTTTGTTGAGTAGGTCCCTAGGACTGGGGCATTCACTCCATGGCTCTAAGCACTCACTCCCCCTGCTGGGCCTCTAGTTGTGTTTTCTCCTGTTTCCTCTGAGTCCCCTCCCAGGGCATAGGTCCCAATCCAATCACTTATAGTCCTTCCCTATCCATTACATGTAAGTCTTTCCTGTAGCCTTGGTTGTATGAGAGTCTTTCTGCCAGTTCCCGCTTAGTTTTCAGTGTGAATTGTTCCATGTGTAAATGGATTTAATACATTCATGTGGGGTGGTGAGTTCCATATCCTCCTACTCCACCATCTTGATCCAGCCTCATCTAATAATTATGAGTCTACAGATATAGATTAAACTCTGTAGCTTACAAAAGAAAATAGTATAATCCCAAAAGTATTTAGAATAGTGATTTTTAAAAAAAACTGAAATTATATCACTCCCATAATAGAGAAATCTCAAATTCTCAAAGCAAATGCTATTCAAAACACAGCCAGTGGTCACAGTGCCATAGAGCAGGAAATTAATAATTTATTTCAGCTAATCAAAATGAAAATGTAAAACATTCACCTATACAGTTATTAGCTTGAAGAGCAAATTAAAATAACAATTACACATCATGTAGAAAAAAAATAAAATAGGAGAACTATTAACCAATGCTTATGGATTATAGCCAAAGCTATTTTCATCATAATAAAAGCTTACTATTTTCCACAAATGGCTATTAAGCACATTACATGCATATTCTTATTTAATTTTAATATCTCATTAAGGGAGGTATCACTACTATCTTTAGTTTATATACACTGAAACTGAGGCTTAGAAAGCATAACTTTNTCTTTACAGCATCGGACCTTGCTTTTATCACCAGTCACATCCACAACTGGGTATTGTTTTTGCTTTGGCCCCTTCCCTTCATTCTTTCTGGAGTTATTTCTCCACTGATCTCCAGTAGCACATTGGACACTTACTGACTTGGGGAGTTCCTCTTTCAGTATCCTATATCTCTCAGGAAAGTCTATAAAGGCTTAGTCACTTGGTACCACCTAAAACCTGCCCCAAGGTATTGCTAATTCTATGTTGATCTATCAGCTGAACCCCTTCCCAGAGAACAGAAGGAGTACAAAAAGGAAAGATACTATTGGCCCAGTTATCCCACTCTTTATAAACCTTCAGAGACAGCAGGAGCCAAATTGGTCAAGATTAAAGAAGGCTTTACTATCCTAAGCCTCCTATTCAAAGACCAAGTCCCTCTTTTAAGAAATTGATCACTTCCTCCTACAAGTCTCTCAATGTCCTCAACTATCTCCACCCTTCTTGCTTGTTGTGAGGGTTGGGGGCAGGGCATCTAATAAGCTTATTAGCAATAGCAACAATTTTAACATCATTATAACTTCACTGACATACAGGCAGCTTTCACTCATACCGTAGGTCTTTGAATCCTTACAACTCAGGGGGGTTATTAGCCTCTCTGCTGTACAGATAAGAGACCTAGCAAAGGATGCATGAGTAAACTGCTAAATGTTAAAAGTAAGAATGGGGCCCCCATTTTTCTGGTTTTAAAGCAGCACAATATTGTGGTTAGATTGTGTGTTCTGGAATTGGACTCTAGATATGAGCCCTAGCAACATTCAAATCGCTGTGCGATCCTGAGCCAATCACTCAGTATCTCTCAGTTCAGTTTCTTCACCTATACAAATGAGAATAATTCAAGACTTTACCTTATTGGACTGCTGGGATTATTAACTAATGTATATGACATGCTTAGTATAATGCCTGGAATATGTTAAGTACTCACTAAGTGTTTGGCTTTACAGCCATTATCATTCCTTCTATACTTTGTTATCTCAGGCTTAATATCAATTTCTACAAAAAATGAAGCCTTAATATAATGAAAATCCTCATTTTTATAGCATCATCAAACAGAATAAAGGTGGTTATTTTGGGCCTCTTTTTATATCCTTTTTGTGGGTTTCAAAAGGCACAGAGCTAAAAAAACCTTCTTGGAATCTCTGAAAGCTTAAGATGTAGACAGCACTATATATTCATAGACACAGACTTCTGTACTGTGCCTATACATAGGCCAGTACATAAAATAGTACTAGCCTAGGTATTTTAAGAAGAAGGTAACTTCATATGAAGACTCAGACACACAAAATCTTTACAAGGGAGAGGCATGTGAGTATAAGAATGATTGAATTCAAGAGTTTATTTCTAGGGCTGCAATCAAGAACCAGGAAACTGCTGCTGCTTCTGTGAGAACTGTCTGATGATACTCAGGAAGCTGCTGACTAAGTCCTGAAATCTATATCCAGACACCCTGCCTCTGCCTCTAGACACCCCTGAGTTAGCAGACTGCAATTAGAACCCTGAGTCTGACTGCCACAACTGCCTCATGGCTCCACGATATTGCCTGTCTTCACAAACAGCACCAGGAAGTATGCATCTGTCTCGTTTCCACAGTTCAAATTAGTGAAACCTTACTTGCATGAAGAATCAAGAGCAAAGGGGGCTGGGAGATGTGATTTTAAGCTTTTCATGTCCTTACAGGTAGTTGGAAAGAGTTAGAAAGTGATACCCAGTATAGTCCCTCTCTTTGGCTTCTCCACGCCTGTATATATCATTTGATATAAAATAAATTCTAAATAACAATAGTAAAAACTACACTTTTCCCCACCTAATACAACATAAACATTGCATATAGAAACATTAAATGGTTCATCCTTTCCACAAAAGAAGAATCCAAAGATTTCAGCCATTGGCTCTCTATCTTTAGATGATGTTTCTTTTTCTTTTAGTTCAATCACAGTCTGCCTTTGATATTCTGTT
The DNA here is from genome assembly GCA_006410875.1 of Neotragus pygmaeus. Taxonomy (NCBI): domain Eukaryota; kingdom Metazoa; phylum Chordata; class Mammalia; order Artiodactyla; family Bovidae; genus Neotragus; species Neotragus pygmaeus. Next base: position 160,537 of record SJYV01035429.1, read on the forward strand.
ACCTAAGGACCCAGCTATAAATTTAACTATCATCACTCAACATCAAAAAACAAACAATCCAATTAAAAATGGGCAGGGAAACCTGATCAGACATTTTTTCAAAGAAGACATACAGATGGCCAACAGGCATATGAAAAGATGCTCAACATCACTAATCATCAGGGAAATGCAAATCAAAACAATGAAGTATCACCTCACACCTGTTAGAATGGCTATTACCAAAAGACAACAAATAACAAGTATTGGCAAGGATATGGAGAAAAGGAAACCCTCACACATTATTGGTAGGAATGTAAATTGGTACAGCCACTATGGAAAACAGTATGGAGAGCCCTCAGAAAAATAAAGATGGAGCTATCACACAATCCAGAAATTTCACTTCTGGATATTTATATCAAGAAAATAAAAACAGCAAATTGAAAATATACATGTACCTGTATTGTTTATCACAGCATTATTTATGATAGCCTAGATATGGAAACAACCTAATTGTCCACAGATGAATGAATGGATAAAGAAATTGTGGTATACGTGTACAATGTAATATTATTTAGCCAAAGGAAAAACAAAGACTGAGATATTGCCATCTTGTGACAGAGAATGGGAGAGATGACTTAGCCCTGAAGTTAGATGCATAAACAATACTCTTATCAAGTTAAGAACAAAGAGGTTCTGATGCCCCTTGCTTGGGGAGAAAAGGAGAAAATGTATTCACCATAATTACAGATGCATGCCAAAGACTGTTGATTTGCTCTAGCAAAGAAACTAATTGGAATCACCACTTGATTAAAATAATAAGCTTTTATCCTCTAAAGCCAGTCTATATCCATTCTATCTCTGGTGGTAGCACCAGTCTCTGTGATTCTTTCCCCCAGAGATACAGAAATGCTTTTACTATTGTGAAAAGCAGGGGCAGTTCCAATAGTTTTCACAGGGCTTTTAATGCCAAAAGAGCCCTTATTACACTTATCATCTGATCCTCAATAAGTTTGTTTTAACCTGAGGACCATAGTGTTTTCTAGATCTCTAAGGATTATCAATATTTTAGAGTCATTAATCAATGATCCTTAAAATAACATTTTTTTCCAGTGTTCAAGTGTCATGAAAATGGCAAATCACTTGGGAAAGTCTAGAAAAAGATTTATTGGACACACTAACAAAAGCATTGCAGGTACACTTTCAAAAGGAACCATGAGTCAAGAAGCTGTGGGTGTATAAACTCTCTCCAGTCTGAGATTTGAATAGGGGTCCTTGTCTCTACATCTTGTCAACTCAAACCAGTTTCCATTCATTAGATATAAAGATTTTATTTTAGATGTTTGAGCTATAAAGACAAACAGGATCCCTACAGTTTGCCCATTGATTTAACATGGAAAATGTAATTGTTAGTCACCACAAAGCTCCCAGCCAGGCAAATAATTCTTATAATTAATTATCCTTACTCTGCTCCCTACTGAACTAGTTGAACTGTGCTCCCCTCTCCAAAATGTTTACATTGAAGCCCTAACTCCCAGTATCTCAAAATGTGACTATATTTGGAGATAGGGCCTTTAAGAGGTTATTAAATTAAAGTGAGGCCATTAAGTTGGACCCTAAACAACCTGACTTGTGTTCTTTAACCAGAGACACCAGGGTTGCACATTAACAATACTGAACCCAATTCCAACATTTGGGGGTTTTCTCCATTATTACCAAGCAATTCTCCAATGCTAGACAGATATCCTAAAATTCAAACTCAGTTATGACACCATCCATCCAGAGATAGCATGAGATTCTACAGGTTAAGATCTTGGTCCTCCAAGATTTCCTCCCCAACACATACACACACACTTCAGATGCTATTCAAAAGTTCAGGTTGTCACCTGGGTTCTGATTAACTAGCTATAGATCTAAGATTCCAACTACCCCTGCTAGGGTTCAATTAATTTGCTAGATTGGCTCACAGAATTCAGAAATATTTTACTTACTAGATTACCAATTTAGTATGTGAAAGTAAAAGTGTCAGTCACTCAGTCATGTCCGATTCTTTTCAACCCCGTGTGTAAGCCTTTTCCTTTGGATCAGACATTGTAATGCTCCTGAGATATGCTAAGACTGGCATATCAAGGTGATGAGGAATGGTCAGGATGCTTTCTGAGGAGAGTTGACATGCCCTCTCAAGGCAATTGCCTCATGAGAGACAATTAAGTTGTCCACCAGATACAGGACCAATCCCAGAGGTAGGAAGGAGAGGCTGCATCGAAAGGGAAGGGAGACTCAGAGGAGTTTCGGTGCTCAGACTACTCAGATTCACTCAAGTCTACTCACATGTCCCCCATCCCAATTCTTAGTGTCTCAGTGAGAGCGTAACAGGCAGGAAGGCCAGGGGTCTCCAAATGGAGGAAATAGGCTTCAAGTGTCTTTTAAAATTCTGTGTTTCTATGACAAAACCTGGTTCCACCTGAACTTAACTTTTCTCAAACCTTGAGCTAACCAATGCATTTTTTTGTTTTTCTTAAGCTATGTTAATGAAACTATATATTTGCTTTAGAATTTGCCTTTCTTCAAAATGGTTCCACCTGAGACTAACTTTATTTTTCTTTTCTCAAACCTTGGGCTAATAAGAGTTCAACAAACCAGTATTCATAACAATTGTTTTATAGCTAGGGGATGACACACCTCATGCCATCCTATCTCAAAAATGCATACTGTGGGAGAGGGGCCTGGTGAAACTCCATCAGCCTCGAGGTGTCTATCTTTCCTGATTAATAGCTTTCTAACAGACATAACAAAGCTTTCTAAAACTAGCAAGTGGGGGCACTTACCATCCCCCTTCTGATGTCTATGTCAGAAGCTTTCTCTGTCCTTTTTCACTTTAATAAAACTCTGCTACACAAAGCTCTTGAGTGATCAAGCCTAATCTCTGGTCCTGATGCTAAATCTTCTTCAGAGATCATGAATCTGACACCATTTACTGTAAGCTATCACCAGTCCTGACCCTGAAAAAAGAAGACTTGGAAAGGCTGTGGGTTCAACTTTGCTATAATTTAGCAAGTCAAAAGAGCAGATTGCAGTATTATCAGCCTGCAATTTTAGTAAAATTTTTTAGAGGAGCCACAGAAAATTCCTGATCACAGCCACACCATCCCAGTCTTTGCATTTCTTGTTCCTATCATAGAAGTCTCTAGTGGAAATTCCAGAGCCTGTATTCCATGGGCACTTTTTCCCTGGGGACCCAAGGTTCAAGAACTTTTGCCACTGCATGCCACTGACTACCAGGATACAATCATCTGGCAATGACAGAAATATCACTGTCTTTAAATCTGACCAAGTCAAATAATCAATCCAAATTCTCATCAGTCAGAATTTAGGCCAAAAACCAGACTTATTATGTTGATGCAAACATAATTTCTGTTTTTGCATTGCCAAATTTACCATTAGATATTGGAAAATTGTTAAATGTGGTTATGCTAAATGTCATTTTAATGTGCATTTCTTACTTAATTTTTTAAATAATGACTTATTGCTTGCTATTGATTGTACACATATTTTAGACTATGGAAATGATGTTAGACAAAAGGCATACTTGATCAATATTTTTATTCAAGTTCAAAATGGGTCATAAAGCAGCAGAGACAACAAGGCATTTGGCCCAGGAACTGCTAATGAACTTACTGTGCAGTAGTGGTTCAAGAAGTTTTGTAAAGGAGATAAGCACCTTGAAGATGATATGTAGTAACTGGCCATTGGAAGTTGACAATAACCAATTGAGAGCAATCATCCAAGCTGATCCTCTTACACCTACAAGAGAAGTTGCTGAAAAACTCAGCGTCAACTATTCTATGTTTGTTTGGCATTTGAAGCAAAGTGGAAAGGTGGAAAATCTCAATAAGTGCGTGCCTCATGAGCTGAGCAAAAGCTATGAAAAAAAAATCATTTTGAAGTGTTGTCTTCTCTTATTTTTTACAACAATGAACAATTTCTCAATTGGATTGTGACATGTGATGAAAAATGGATTTTATACAACATGCAATGACCTAGTTCAGTGGTTGGGCCAAGAAGAAGCTCTAAAACACTTCCAAAAGCCAAAATTGCACCAAAGAAAATCATGGTCACTCTTTGGTGGTCTACTGCTGGCCAGTCTGATCCAGTACAACTTTCTGAAACCCTGCAAAGAGATCTGAGAAGTATTCTCAGCAAATTGACAAGATGCTCTAAAAACTGAAATGCCCAGAACCAGCATCAGTCATCAGAAAGGGCCCAGTCCTCTGTGACAATACCCAACCACACGTCACATAGCCAATACTTCAAAAGTTAAACAAATTGGAATACGAAGTTTTGCCTCATCTGCCATATTCCCTTGACCTTTTGCCAACTGACTACTACTTCTTCAAGCATCTTGACAACTTTTTCAGGGAAAACACTCTCACAACCAGCAGGAGGCAGAAAATGCTTTCCAAGAGTCTGTCAAATTCTGAATCATGGAGTTTTATGCTACAGGAGTAAACAAACTTCTCATTGTCAAAAATGTGTTGATTATAATGTTCCTATTTTGATTAATTTAAAAATATGTNGTCAATCCTAAAGGAAAACAATCCTGAATATTCATTGGAAGGACTGATGCTGAAGCTGAAACTCCAATATTTTAGCCACCTGATGTGAAGAACTGACTCATTGGAAAATACCTAAGGCAGGTATTTTCCTGGAAAACCAGGCAGGGAAAGATTGAAGGCAGAAAGAGAAGGGGACGACAGAGGATGAGATCATTGGATGACATCACCATCTTGATGGACATGAATTTGAGGAAGCTCTGTGATTTGGTAAAGGACAGGAAAGCCTGGCATGCTGCAGTCCATGCAGTCACAAAAAGTCAGAAATGGGTGAATGACTCAACTGATGAAAAATATGTGATTGGCAACTTCAGTTTCCTGTTTAATTCATCTGCTCAAATATTGAAAACTCATACACTATTTATTTAGTATGCACCTATTTGATTCAAATTTTTGAAGTGCTTTCCATATACCAAACTTCTGTTGGAAACCCTGCAGAAACTGATATGAATAGGCAAGATCTTTAGCCACAAATTCTCACTAAATTGATGGGAAGAAAGCTTTAATCAAGAGACTTCTAAAATACAGTGATTGTGCTCATGATCATGATGGGGTATGTTTTAATATTCTGGACTTGCAGATAAGAAAATGATAAAGTTCAGTATTTTCATTTTCTTATAGGACATTATTTCTTCACACAAAAATGTTAGTATTAAAATTAAGACTCCAATATTTACTAAATTGCTGCTGNTGTGCTCATGATCATGATGGGGTATGTTTTAATATTCTGGACTTGCAGATAAGAAAATGATAAAGTTCAGTATTTTCATTTTCTTATAGGACATTATTTCTTCACACAAAAATGTTAGTATTAAAATTAAGACTCCAATATTTACTAAATTGCTGCTGTTTAAGTGAAATCAGATTCAACCAACATTGTCTGAAATATCCAGTACCTTTTCAGGACATAAACTAATTATGTTTGAGGTAACCTGTAGATAAAAAATCAGTGTTCAATCACTTTCTTGGATTGTCATATTTGGATTTTTTTTAAAAATCTGCCTATATCCACCTATTTCTGTAAGGGTAGCAGTTATTTCACTGTCCACACAAACAAGAAGTTTATCAGAGATGAGACTTTTGAATACTCAAGGCTTCTATGATAAAACCAGCTTATACTGATGGAAGCTCTGTAGGTGAAAACTGTCTTAACATTAAGGGTTAAAGGTGGTGTTGCCACCAATAGAGAAATGAAGATCCATTTCTGAAGGCACTGGGGAGCTGGCCTGGTCATTCAGGGAATGAGAAAACGAGGGTTTCATTTAGTTGGGGCATCAGTTTTCTAGTGCAAAGGTCAGTGAAGATGGAATAGAAAAAAACAAGGCAGAGGCAACGGCAAATTTCTCCCACTATTTCACCAGTGACCTCATTTGACTCTCTTCCCTGCTGCTGACACATCCTTTCCTTTAAAATTACACATAGTGCTAAACAAATGGGTCTCTTCAGAGTTATTTAGCAGAGCTAATCAGCACACCAGCCTGGTTTCAAAATGAAGGGTCCACTCCATGGCTGAGGAGGGCGATTACTTTCCTATCCTCCATCAGAGGTAGGGGTCACCTGAAACTTAGAAAAAAAATCGGTGCTTTTTCCTTCATTCAGGGCAAGAAATTGTACCCCTGTCATCCTGAAATTTAATTCTTCCACCTGAAAACTCATTTCCTTTTAGTATTATCCTTCTGGACTATTCCCATGCCAGATAGAAATTGTNTTTCCTTCATTCAGGGCAAGAAATTGTACCCCTGTCATCCTGAAATTTAATTCTTCCACCTGAAAACTCATTTCCTTTTAGTATTATCCTTCTGGACTATTCCCATGCCAGATAGAAATTGTGCTCAGCCCCGATGTACATAAGAAGTGAAGATGGTCTTTTGTGCTGCCTAGGGGGTAGTGTTTCTCCCTGAGGGGAAATTGCTGATGGTAAGAAGCCAGCTAGCTAGAAACATACACTTTAATAAACCTTCATCTGATAATTGAATCTCATTCTAATCAATGGTGGTATGGAACCACTCTGCTCTCCACCAACACTAATCACAGTTTCATAAGCCAGTGATGATGGTTTGGGCATGGGATTGAAAAGGAAAGGCAGTGTAGCAAACAATTTTCACTCTGTTTTACAAACACTGAATTTTGCCCTCTTAAACATAGACATCTAAAACAAACTGTCCCTGTTTAATGGGCATTTGAGAAGCTCTTCATTTTTTTTCGGAGAAGGCAATGGCACCCCACTCCACTATTCTTGCCTGGAAAATACCATGGATGGAGGAGCCTGGTAGCCTGCAGTCCATGGGGTTGCTAAGAGTCAAACATGACTGAGCGACTTCACTTTCACTTTTCGCTTTCATGCATTGGAGAAGGAAATGGCAATCCACTCCAGTGTTCTTGCCTGGAGAATCCCAGGGATGGCAGAGCCAGGTGGGCTGCCATCTGTGGGGTCGCACAGGGTTTGTCTGTTCTAATTCCCTGTAACTAAAANGCATCACTGACTCGATGGGCGTGAGTCTGAGTGAACTCCGGGAGATGGTGATGGACAGGGAGGCCTGGCATGCTGTGATTCATGGGGTAGCAAAGAGTCAGACATGACTGAGTGACTGAACTGAACTGATGTGTATGTGTGCCTTTCTCTTTTATATTGTGTTTTGCTAACAGAAAATGTAGAATAATAGAAAAGGAAAAAATTGGAAGAACCAAATGGTGTCTCAGTAGCTCTCAGCTGGAACCATCCAGGCAGTCACTGTGAATTTGGAGCTCAGGGACATGGGAGTGGAGGAATATGACATCAGCAGCTGTCAGGCAGGATTGATTTGAGGAGAGGGGAACACAGTTCAGTCCATAGAAGCTCTCCTATTTTTGAAGAACATAATTTGAGAGCTGTAAATTTGAAAAGCCTACTTACCACGAAAGCTCTACTAAAGTGTTTTTGTGGGCAGCACTGGTGAGAATATTCGTGTGAGCTTTCATTAGCTGCATATGCAGAACTCCTCTAAGTTCTAAGTCATTGCCAATTTAGTGTCCCCAAGGGAGGATCAGGATCACTGGCTCAGCTACATTTAGTTGTCCTTTATGTGACTCAATAAGTGCTTATTGAGCACCTGCAGTGTAAGTTCAAGGCACTTAGAAAACAGCTGAAAACAAGTTGCAATGCAATGCTTCAAATGCAGAAGCTATTCTTCACCACTGAAGCTTTAAAAAACATCTGTCTGGGAGAATGAAAAAGAGTGACAGGAGTAGACAGGCAAAAGAAGTTCTCTGAAATCTAAAAACATAAATCAATAAATACAAATAAACTTATTTACAAAACAGAAATAGACCACAGACATAAGCAAACTTGTGATTACCAAAAAGGGTAGGGGAGAGGACTGATAAATTAGGAATTTGAGGGAAACATGTATTATACATCAGTTCAGTTCAGTTCAGTCGCTCAGTCATGCCCGAATCTTTGTGACCCCATGGACTGCAGCGTGCCAGGCTTCCCTGTCCATCACCAACTCCCAGAGCTTACGCAAACTCATGTCTATCAAGTCGGTAGATATACTACTATATATAAAATAAACAAGAACCTACCATATAGCACAGAGAACTATACTCAATATTTTGTAGCAACCTGTATGGGGAAAGAATCTGAAAAGATTATATGTTTCTATGGATGGATCACTTTGCTCTACATCTGAAACTAACACAATAGTGTAAATCAACTGTATGTCAATAATTTTTTTTAATTTTTCTAAATAAAAAAATAAAAGAAATATATATGCCCTGATGGGAGTGATGAAACAAGAGAGGATAATGAGGGTGCTTGATAGAAAAGTGGGGGTCTTGAGTTGCAAAGAACTAATTTTTATAGTTTGTTAATTGCTGATCCTGATATTAAATAATTCATCTTAAATGTTGTTGTCAACCTCTGCTTTAAAAAGTGATGAAAATAATACACAGAGTACCTTACTGTAAAAAAAAAAAAAATTACTAAGCTACCAAAGTTAAAGTAAAACTGGACTTTCTCAGTGGTCAAGTGGGTCTTCCATGCGTTGGTCACATGGCCATATTCTTCTTAAAGCTACATGGACTTCATCGGTGTGGCCCATACCTTCTGCTTTCCATCTTTCTATAATGATACTTTATGAAGGAGATTTTAGTTAACTATGTAGGTTTGTTGGCAGAAGCAGAAATTATTCAAAGAAGCGTGATACTTTTGTCACTGATAATCTTTCTATTCCCAGGACAAGAAGTTCCTAGAAATTATATTGCCCCTGTAGTCCTAATTCATCCCAACTCATCCAGGAGAAATGGGACTGTGTATCTCAGGCTTAGATTCCAGAATTAGGAAAACAATTGACTTTCTCCACCTAAGTGCATGGTAAATGAGACAATGCTAATGATTATTTAATGATTTCTTGTAACATACTACACCAGCAATGTGTAATTCTGGAAGAAATTGGTATTACGTTTTTGCCTGTATTGCATTTTGCAAAGTGGTAATAGAAAAAATTTATCTTATCATATTCCTCAAAACAAATTTTCATACTTCCTTTTCACTTTAAATCTTTGTGTATGTAGGTTTTGTTTTCCCAATAAAATGTCCTAGAGCATAGGAATAAGACTCATAGCATAGAACTATGCATATACTGGCTGTATTAAAACATGATTTATTCTTGACTAGTCAAAGAAAGTATAACCTATGTTAGTTAAACCTAACACAGAACATGGTAATCTTTTTTCAATTTAAAAAGTAGGTCAATGTCTGTTACAATTTACTCTTTGTTTTCAAGATACTTTTTCAATTCCCACCTAGGTTATTTTATCATTTCTCATGATATTTTGTGCTTTATGAAGAACTTTCCCATAGTTATCCTAGGAGGCAGAATTATTCTTGTTTTATAGATGAGGTTCCTTAGATATAGAAATGATAAATATCATGTCTGAGGTAGCACAACAATGAAGTAGTAGAGCTGGAACTGAACCCAATATGCCTAAGTCCTGAAATGTTTCTCCTGGACTCCCTTCCTCCTCTCTTTCCCTCCTCCCTTTCTCCCACCTATCTCTATATCTTTCTTCCTTTCTGTTGCTTAATGATATCTTTTTTAACCTTTATAAGCTGCAAGAATTCTAGAGGGATTAAACTTATTTTTCCTTTAATATCTTATCAGAAAATAAGAAGAAAAGAAAAATAAAAAGAAAGGAAGGAGGAGAGAAGCAGAGAGAAGAAGAAGGAAGGAAACTCTTGACCCAGCTTTTCCCTCTGGCTACTGTCTTTAGAGAAGATCTTGAGAGTCCCTTGGACAGCAAGGAGATCAAACCAGTCAATCCTAAAGGAAATCAGCCATGAATATTCTTTGGAAGAACTGATGATGAAGCTGAAGCTCCAATACTTTGGCCACCTGATGGGAAGAGCTGACTCACTGGAAAAAAACCCTGATGCTGGGAAAGACTGAAGGCAAGAGGAGAAGGGGACGACAGAGGATGAGATGGTTGGATGGCATCACCGACTCAATGGACATGAGTTTTAGCAAGCACCAGGAGATGGTGAAGGACAGGGAAGTCTGGTGTGCTGCAATCCACGGGGTCGCAAGAGTCGGACACGACTGAGCATCTGAACAACAAAAACTGCCCTTCTCTTTATGGTAGAATTCCTTGAGAGAGTTCTCTGTACTCACTTATTTTCAATCCTTTCCTTCCTTCCTCTCTTCTTCTCTTCTGCCAAATATCTTCTTCATCATGCCACTGATACTGCTTTTGTTAAGGCCAGCAAGACCCTCCACATGAACAATTCTCAGATCTCAGATCTCACAACACTGAATACTGCTGGTCACTGTCTCTGCTTTAAAACACTTTCTTCACTCCACTTCTGAGCCAGTTCCCTAGTTTCCCTCCTTCCTCTCAGAATGTGTGTGTGTGTGTGTGCTAAGTTGCTTTAGTCATGTCTGACTCTGCAACTCTATGAACTGTAGCCCACCCAGTCCCTCTGCCTAGGATAGTCTCCAAGCAAAAATACCGGAGTGGGTGGCCATGCCCTCCCCTAGGGGATCTTCCTGACTCAGGGACTGAACCCACATCTCTAATGTCTCCTCCATTCATAGGTGGGGTCTTTACCACTGGGAAGCCCCACATCTCAGATTGCTTTCTGTCGATTTCCTTTGCTACTTTCTCATCATTTCTCCAACTTTCAAATTTGAAATTTCCAGTGGCTTAGTTTTCACTTTTCTATCTTACAATTCCATCTGGTCTCATTGCTACACATGCCATGTGGCAATGTGTGCTAATAATTACCATGTCTCTGTCTCTATCCAAGACTGCTCCCCTGAACACTAGTATCATATATTCAAATGCCTATTTGACATCTCCTCTTTGTGGCTAGGACTTTTCAGGTGGCACTAGAGGTAAAGAACCTGCCTGCCAATGCAGGAGACATAAAAGACATGGGTTCAAACCCTGGGTCAGGAAGATCCCCTGGAGAAGGAAATAGCAACCCATTCCAGTATCCTTTCCTGAAGAATCCATGGACAAAGGAGCCTGGCAGGCTATAGTCCATGGGATCGTAGAGTTGGACATGACTGAAGCGACCGAGCATGCACACGCACTTTGGTGTCTAACAAACATCTCAAAGGGAACACAACCAAAACCAATCATTTGCTACTTGTATTCAAAATCTGCTAGCCCCATAATATTCCCCATCTCAGTATCAGGTCCAAAACCTTGAAGTCATCTTTGACTTCTCTTTCTCACTCTACACACACAATTCACTAGCAGACCTTATTAGCACTACTATCAAAGTAGATGAGGAATCCAAATTATTCTTACAACCACCTCAGTTGCCACACTGCTCCATGCAACCATCACATCTTGCTTGACGGTTGACACAGTCTCCAAGCTAGAAGTCCTGCTGTTGCCCTTGATTGTCTTTGTCTATTGTTAAAACTGCAGCTAAAGTGATCTGTTTAAAATATGTCAGTTTATGTCACTCCTCTGCTCAAAACCCTCAATTTCCCATCTTACCTAGAGCAAAGTCCAAAGTCCTTACAGAGACCTTAGTACACAACTCAGCCCCCCAGCACTTCTCTGGCATCATCTCTCTGCGCTCTACGTTCCTAACACTGGCCTACTTATTCACAGTCCTCAGACACCAGGCACCTTCCTACTTCAGGGCCTTTGCCCTTGCTGGTCATTCTTCCTAAAATGCTCTTCCCACAGAGATCTTCATGACTTGTTTCTTCACTTACTCAGATTTTCCCTCAAATGCCATCTTCTTAGAGAGAGGACTTCCTAAGCACTCAGTCTGAAATTCACAACCATACACACATGCTTCCTCCCTCAGTTTAGTTTTCTCCTTAATGTTTGTCACTATCTAACATATTACCACTGTGCTGTGCTTAGATGTTGAGTGTGTTGACTCTTTGTGGAACCATGGACTGTAGACCACCAGGCTCCTCTGTCCATGAGATTTTCCAAGCAAGAATACTGGAGTGGGCTGCCAGTCCCTTCTCCAGGGGATCCTCCCAACCCAGAGATCGAATCCATGTCTCCCACATTGCAGGCGGATTCTTTACCAGCTGAACTACTAGGGAAGCCCATCTAACATACTATAGCTATTCAATTCCACTTAGGATATTCCACATGGAAAGATTTTTGTCTGTTTTGTTTCACTGTTATATCTCTAACACCAAAAATAACAGTCAACACCCAGTAAATACTGTGGAAGGTAACAGAGAGGAAGGAAGGAGGAAACGAAGGAGAGATGGAAGGAAGGAACATAGAGCAATAAGGATTGAGATCATCAAAACACAGATTCCCCTCTCAAAGTGAAAACAGCAACTAGCTCCCTCTTGACATTTAAATCATGGGTGGCATAAGCCTGCCCCATTCCTTCCCGAGTGCATTCATGTGTGTGCTCACTCAGTCATGTCTGACTCTTTGCAACCCCATGGACTATAGCCTGCCAGACTCCTCTGTCCATGGGATTTTCCAGGCAAGAATACTGGAGTGGATTGCCATTTCCTTTTCCAGGGAATCATTGTCACAGATTGAAGCCGAGTTTCTTGCATTGGCAGGTGTATTCTTTACCACTGAGTCACTTGGGAAGCCCTGGTAAACTATGGACCAAGTAANAGACTCCTCTGTCCATGGGATTTTCCAGGCAAGAATACTGGAGTGGATTGCCATTTCCTTTTCCAGGGAATCATTGTCACAGATTGAAGCCGAGTTTCTTGCATTGGCAGGTGTATTCTTTACCACTGAGTCACTTGGGAAGCCCTGGTAAACTATGGACCAAGTAAACCTATATAAATAGAAACCATCGACCTATAAAGAACAAGTGGCATCCTCTTAACTAACTGCACTTTTTAAATGCCCATATGAACCAATTAAAATATGAAATGGTTCCAAATGCTTTTATCTTGGGCAACTAACTAGGAGCACAAGCCAATACTCAAGCTGCCCCTCGACCTCAGGCTGTGTTAAGCTCAATGCTGGCTCTACATAAAAGTTAAATTGCAGATATACCTCTTCTATTTTCCCAAACTAGGTTTTTATTTATCTTACTGGAGGTCTTTAGTGTCTGGAATTTTCCCAAATGAACTGAAATTCCTCTATCAGTAAAACTACTGCTCATTACCTGTGTTAATTTCATCTCTTACTCTGCATTCAATAATCCCATCTGCTACAATTCCAGCTGTGAGGAGGGAGAATAACAAGTTCTCAGCAGACCTAATGCAGAGACACTGTGGGTAGCAATAGTTCTCTCACAGGGAAAAAGAAAATGTGTAACTCAAAATGGACACAGACCCACCTAAAATAACCAGGCAAAATGCCATCCCAATGTTAATCACTCAGATTTTAAATGTTCAGTGTTCATTATTTTAAAATTCTGTATTTGTGTTGCATTTGTACAACAGCATAATGTCCAGTCTAATTTACTGATAAATTCATTGTTATAAATAGACTTACTATATAGTGCCTTATCTTATAAAAACAGATCCTGCATCCAAATGCTTATGACCTAGTTCCCAACAGAAAGGTACCAGATGCACACACCAAATTTCTTAACATGAGTTTGCAGAACTTAAGGAAATGGCAGGTGTAATGTGTCATATGGTAGATGTGCCAGAAATGTGAGCTTCCTCTCTGCCCTTGAAGAGAGCAACCAGGCCTGGTCAAGCTCATCTGTACTCCATTGACAAAGTTGCTTAGCAATTTCCTCATTAAGAGAAACCACACCTGGTGCCACATCCCTGCCTGCTGCTGCCTTCTGAGGGCCTTCCTGAGGCTCTGGGGAGCTACTGAAGTATTCTCTTACTCTTAAAAAAGAATGACACACCAGGTTGTAGTGGTTCAGAATACCACTTCAGTTAGGGGAAAGGAAGCCAAGGCTCTTACAAGCTTTGCTCCTTCTCTTAGAAGATCTCTCTTTCTCTTTTTGTTCTCTTTCTTTTTCTCTTTCTCTCCCTCCTTTGGCACCAAGGAGCAAGGCAGACACTAATGATGTTTAAAACTAATCAATTCTTTACCATTAATATTTTCATAAGTGAGGCCACAAAGACACTCAGGCAAAAACAAGAAGCATGCTAATGTGTCTTCAGTATAGGATTGCCAGATAAAATAATGGATGCCCAGATGAGTTTAAATTTTAAGTAAATAACACATTTTTTAGTATGTGTCCCAAATATTACATGATATATATTTATATTCCCAAAAAAATTATATGTATTTATTTTTATGAAATTCACATTTAACCTGGCATCTTGTATTATACAAGATATGCTAAATATGGCAATCACATTACCNTTCTAAATATACACCTAGTGTGTTTGGATTTGAAAGTATACACATTAAGTTTTTATAAAAAAAAAAAAACACAAACAGTTGTATGCAAGGTGGATGAATGAAGATTGAGCCTAGGTTTCTGTCACAAGTGTTCTAAATTGCAGTTAAAAAATGCAATTTAAATTGATTTGGTGTAAATCTACCCTAGATTCTGCTACTTATGCCTGCAACCTTACATTAGGATTCTTGTGTAACAGCTAGAACTATCGAGTGTTAGCAGACATAACCAGGAAACAGAGTACAATAAATCAGCCCCCACATGGAGAAACAGAATGTATTTTCTCAGTGACTGTGAAAATTGATGTCTTAGTTGCAAATGCAATAAAATAACAATAAGAATATTTGATATATCTAAATTATACCTTCAACCTAACGTCAGAAAACAATTGACACAGCATATTCTCATAAACCTCAGTATGATTGGCAAGATGAGAGCCTACACATTGTCTACTATATATATTTTTTTATTTTACTTTATTTTACTTTACAATACTGTATTGGCTTTGCAGGTGTACACATTGCTTTAACATATTTATGTTGAGCAATACTTTAAAATATTACCTAGGGATATACAGAAAAATAAATGAGGGTCCTGTCCTCACAGAAGAGATGTGTGCAGATAATTACTGGTACAAATATAGGAGTATGTCCTGGTGGTTAAGGAAATGAAGAGGCATGGCACATAGTGTTGATCCTAGATAGCCATGGGAAGCTGATCACTGAATTCAGTCTTTATGGATACTAAAAAAAGACAAAAAAATCAAGGAATGATGTTTTTGGCAGAGGAAAGATGATTAAAGATTAGGAAGAGTTTCATGTGTGGAAGAAATTATTTATTATTAGGGTAACTTGAGAGTTGTATGGCTGTCAAGGAAAAAGATGCTGAAGATTATATACAGACTTGTAGATCATACTGAGTATTTTCCTTCGGTTAATGAAGCCAAAGTTTTTATAAGTTTGAAACATAGTTGATGTACAATATCATGTCAGTTTAATGTGTACATCATAGTGATCAATATTTAGATATTATACATTAAAAATTGTCACCACAATAAGTCTAAATATGTCCCTGTACAAAGTTGTTACCACATTATAGATCGTATTCCTTATTTTGTATATTACATACTTACAAAATTCATTTTATAAATAACAGTTTGTACCTCTTAGTCTTCGAACCCTCGTCCCCAAACTCATCCCTCTGGCAACCTGTCCTTTGTTTTCTGTNCAAAGTTGTTACCACATTATAGATCGTATTCCTTATTTTGTATATTACATACTTACAAAATTCATTTTATAAATAACAGTTTGTACCTCTTAGTCTTCGAACCCTCGTCCCCAAACTCATCCCTCTGGCAACCTGTCCTTTGTTTTCTGTATCTATGAGTCTATTTTCATTTTGTTTTATTTTTAGATTCCACATTTAAGTGATATCATACAGTATTTGACTTTCTCTGTCTGACTTATTTTACTTGACATGATATCTTCTAGATCCATCTATGTATTCACAAATGGCAAGAGTTCATTTACTTCTTAACCCTGGGGAAAATTCCATTGTATATAAATACCACATTTTTTAAACTATTCATCCATAAATGAATACTTAGGTTGTTTTTATATCTTGGTTATCATAAATTATGCTGCAAAGAACATAGGGATGCATATGTCTTTTTGATTTTGTCTCCTTTTGTTTTTGTCTTCTTTGGCTAAATATACAAAAGGAAAATTTCTCGATTATACAGAAGTGTTATTCTTAATTTTTAAGGTATCTCTAGATGGTTGTCCATAGTGATTAGACCAGTTCACAACCCTATTAGCAGTACATATGGGTTCATTTTTTTCTGCATCCTTGACAACAATTGCTATCTGTTTTATTTTTGATGATAGCCATTCTGACAGGTGTTAACAGGTTATTGTGGTTTAATTTTCATTTCCCCAATGACTAGTGATGCTAGGCACATTTTAATGTGCACATTGACTATCTGCATGCCTTCTTTGAAAAATGTGTATTCAGGTCCTCTACAACTTTTAATTGTGCTGTTTATTTCTTTGATACTGAGTTGTATGAGTTATTTTTATACTTTTTATATTAATGCTTTATCATGTATATAATTTGCAAAAGTTTTCTTCCATTATGTAGGCTGTTTTTGTTTTTGTTGATGGTTTCATTAGCTATACAAAGGATTTTTTACTTTCATGTAGTCTCTATGTGTTTATTTATGCCTTTGTTGCCCTTGTCTGAGGAGTCAGAGACAGAAAATAATATTGCTAATATCTATGTTAAAGAGCAGACTGCCTATGTTTATAATCTAGAAATTTTAGGTTTCAGATTTCAAATTTAAACCTTTAACCAATTTTGAGATTTTTTTAAATATGTGATGTAATAGTGGTACAGTTTTATTCTTTTGCATGCAACAGTCCAATTTTCATAGCCATCTTTGCCCAGTTGCGTATTCTTAACCACTTTGTCATAGATTAAGATTAACTGACTAAAAGTGGTTGGATTTTTTTCTGTGCTCTCTGTTCTGTTCCACTGATCTATATATCTATTTTTGCTAGCACCATACTGTTTTGATTACTATAGCTTTGTAGTATATTTTGAAGTCAAGTACTATGGTACCTCCAGCTTTGTTTTTTTCTCAAATATTTTTATCTGTTCTGGCCTTTTTATGGTTTCATACATTTTTAGCATTCTTTGTTCTATATCTGTGAAAAATGCCATTGATTTTAATAGGCATTACATTAAACCTGTAGATTGCATGGGTTTTATGGTCATTTAAACTATATTGATTCTTCCAATCCATGAGCACAGAATATATTTATGTATGTTTGTTTGTACCATCTTAAGTTTCTTTCCTCAATGTGTTACAGTTTTCAGTGTACCACCTCTTTGGTTAGATTTATTCTTAGGCATTCTTTTTGATGCAATTTAAAAAGTGATTGTTAATTTCTCTTTCCAAGTTTGTAAATTTCTCTAGAGAAATTTTGTATCCTCCATCTTTACTGAATTTACCTATTTGATCCTTTTTTTTTTTTTTTTTTGAGAAATCTTTAGGGTTTTATATATATATATAGTATCATGTCATCTAAAAACAGTGAGAAGTTTACTTCTTCCTTTCCAATTTTGCTTTATTTATTTTAATTGTCGGTATTTTATGGCTAGAACTGCCAATACTATGTTGAATACAAATGGAGAGAATGGGCATCCTTGTCTTATTCCTAATCTTCAGTTCAGTTCAGTTCAGTCCTAATCTTAGGGGGGTATATTTCTGTTTTCCACCACTCTGTATGATATAGGGCTGTGATTTTATCACATATAGACTTTCACACATATACTGGTATGTTCCATCTATACACACATTTTTGAGAGTTTCTTTCAAAAATGGATATTGAATTTTATCAAAGTCTTTTTCTGTGTCTGATGAGGTGATCATATGATTTTTATTCTTCATTTTGTTAGTATGGGGTGTCATGTTGCTTGACTTGCAGATATTAAACTATGAATACCTTGAACTGTTGGTTTTCATCTCACTTAATCATGGTGCATGATTCTTTTAATGTAGTGTTGAACTTATTTTTCTATTATCTTTGAGGCTTTTTGTATGCTTAGTGATATTTCTCTATAATTTTTTTTTATTGTAGTGTCTGTGATTTGATATCAGTGTGATGTGGACTTTGTAGAAGGAGTTTGGAAGTGTTTCCTCTTCAATATTTTGGAATATTTTGAGAATAATGAGTAATAACACCTCTCAAAATGTTTGGTAGAATTCATCTGTGAAGCTATTTGATTCTGGACTTTTGTTTGTAGAAAAGTTTTCAGTGATTGATTTCTTTTTAATCAGTCTCTTCTTTTCTATTACTTCCTCATTTAGTCTTGGAAAATTGTATGTGTTCATATACTTTTTCATTTCTTCTTAGTTGTCCATTTTATTGCCTTTAAGTGTAACAATCAGTTAAAGACATCTGCATTTTTGTTCTGTTAGATGCAAGTTCTACTTTTTCATTTCTGATTTTATTAATTTTGGCATTCTGACTTTTTTATTGATTAGTTGTGGTAAAGGCTTATCAATGTCATTAATCTACTCATTTGTCTCCATGTATTTTTAAACTTTATTTTCATTTTGATTTCTACCATAAACCACTTGTTCCACTTGTTTACTAGTTCTGTTTTCTGGTTAAGTTTTTTTTTTTTTANATTAGTTGTGGTAAAGGCTTATCAATGTCATTATTCTACTCATTTGTCTCCATGTATTTTTAAACTTTATTTTCATTTTGATTTCTACCATAAACCACTTGTTCCACTTGTTTACTAGTTCTGTTTTCTGGTTAAGTTTTTTTTTTTTTAGTTGATTTCTACTCTCATCATTTGGGGGAAAATATTTGATGTGATTTCAATCTTTTTAAATGTATTGAAGCTTGTTTTGTGGCCTAACATGTGATCTATCCTTGAAAATGTTGCTTTTTTACTTGGAAAAGCTGTATTCTGACATTTCTAGATAGCGATTTATATTGGAGCAGAAAATGGCAACCCACTCCAGTATTCTTGCTGGAGAATCCCATGGACAGAGGAGCCTGGTGGATTACAATACTCTTGCCTTAAAACTTCCACAGAGAGAGGAGCCATTGGGCTACAGTCCATGAAGCTGCAAAATGTCAGACACAAATGAGTAATTGAGAACACACACAAGGTATATGCTGGATGCACATACCTTTAGAACTTTTTTACCTTCATGTCAATTTGGTCCTTTTATTATTATTTAATGCTAGAGTCCACCCAAACCTTTGTCCATTGTGTTGGTGATGCCATCCAACCATCTCATCCTCTGTTGTCCCCTTCTCCTCCTGCCCTCAATCTTTCCCAGCATCAGAGTCTTTTCAAATGAGTCAGTTCTTCACATCAGGTGGCCAAAGTATTAGAGTTTCAGCTTCAACATCAGTCCTACCAATNTTTTTTTTTTTTTTTTCCCCTGCTTTGCTTCATTTATTTCCAACATTCTATCTTCCAGCTCAGGTATCCTTTCTCTGCCTCAGTTACTCTGATATTTGCTCTCTCCAGGGTTTTTAATCTCAGTTATCGCATTGTTAATTACTTGTTGACTATTCTTTATTTCTTCTAGGTCCTTGTTAAATATTTCTTACATCTTCTCAATACATATCTCTAGTCTATTTATCTATATATCCATTTTGTTTTCAAAATTTTGGATCATTTTTACTGTCATTATTCTGAATTATTTTTCAGCTAGACTCCTTATCTCCTTCTCTTTTCTTTGGTTTGATGGATTTTTATCATGTTCCTTCACCTGTTGGCTATTTCTCTGCCCTTTAAATTTGTTTAATTAGCTGTGTTTGGAGCCTCTTTTCTGGAAGCTTTCTGGGTCATGGTTCCTCTAAACTTTGGAATCTGCTACCTCTGGGTGGAGTTTGAGCAGTGTCTTGTAAAGGGGTTCTGGTTGGGGGAACTTGTATCTGTGTTCTGATGGATGGAACTGTATCTCATCTCTCTGGAGAGCAGTACAGTGTCTGGTAATGTGTTTTGCAGTGTCTTTGGGTTTGGTATGGCTTTGGGTATTCTGTCTTTAATGTTCAAGGTTGTGTTCCTATTTTGCTGGAGGTATGGTGTGGTGTGTCTTGCACTGGAACTTAGTGAGTTAAAAAATAGTTTGATTTAATTGTAGAATAACTACTTTACAATACTGCGACAGTTTTTGCCATACATAGACATGAATCAGCCATGGGTGTACACGTGTCCTCTCCATCCTGAAACCCCTCTCTCTTCTCCTTTCCCACCCCATTACTCTGGGTTGTCCTGGAGTACCAGTTTTGGGTACTCTGCTTCATGCATCAAACTTGCACTGGTCATCTATTTTACATATGGCAATATATATATTTCAATGCTATTATCTCAAATCATCCCATCCTCATCTCCCACAGACTCTAAATGTGTGTTCATTACCTCTGTGTCTCTTTTGCTGCTTTACATATGCAATCCTCATTAATGTCTTTCTAAATTCTAAATATATGCATTAATATACAGTATTTGTATTTCTCTTTCTGACTTGCTTCACTTTGTATAATAGGCTCCAGTTTCATCCACCTCATTAGAATTGTCTCAGATGTGTTCCTTTTTATAGTTAAGTAATATTCCATTATGTATATGTACCATGGTTTTCTTATTCAGTCATCTGCTGATGGACATCTATGTTGCTTCCATGTCATAGCAATTGTAAACAGTGTTGCAATGAACTTTAGGGTACATTGTGTTTCTTTCAATTCTAGTTTCCTTGGGGTGCCCAGCAGTGGAATTGTTAAGTCATATGCTGGAAGAAGTATCAATAACCTCAGATATGCAGATGACACCACCTTTATGACAGAAAGTGAAGAGGAACTAAAAAGCCTCTGATGAAAGTGAAATAGAGTGAAAAAGTTGGCTTAAAGCTCAAAATTCAGAAAACTAATATTATGGCATCTGGTGTCATCACTTCATGGCAAATAGATGGCGAAAGAGTGGCTGACTTTATTTCTTTTGGCTCCAAAATTACTGAAGATGGTGATTGCAGCCATGGAATTAAAAGGCACTTACTCCTCAGAAGGAAAGTTATGACCAACCTAGACAGCATATTAAAAAGCAGAGACATTACTTTGCCAACAAAGGTCCATCTAGTCAAGGCTATGGTTTTTCCAGTGATCATGTATGGATGTGAGAGTTGGACTATGAAGAAAGCCAAGCGCCAAGGAATTGATGCTTTTGAACTGTGGTGTTGGAGAAGACTCTTGAGAGTCCCTTGGACTGCAACGAGATCCAACCAGTCCATCCTGAAGGAGATCAGTCCTGGGTGTTCATTAGAAGGACTGATACTAAAGCTGAAACTCCAATACTTTAGCCACCTCATGCGAAGAGTTGACTCATTGGAAAAGACTCTGATGCTGGGAGGGATTGGGGGCAGGAGGAGAAGGGAACAACAGAGGATGAGATGACTGGATGGCATCACCAACTGGATGGACATGAATTAGAGAGAACTCTGGGAGTTGGTGATGGACAGGGAGGCCTGATGTGCTGCGATCCATGGATTTGCAAAGAGTCGGACATGACTGAGCAACTGAATTGAATTGAACTGATGGCAGTTCTGCTGCTGCTGCTGCTGCTGCTGCTGCTGCTAATTTGCTTCAGTCGTGTCCGACTCTGTGCGACCCCATAGACAGCAGCCCACCAGGCTCCCCCGTCCTTGGGATTCTCCAGGCAAAAGTGCTGGAGTGGGGTGCCATTGCCTTCTCTGATGGCAGTTCTATTCCCAGGTATTAAAGGAATCTCCACACTGTTCTCCATAGTGACTAAACCAGTTTGCATTTCCACCAACAGTGTAAGAGTGTTGGCTTTTCTCGACACCCTCTCTAGAATTTATTGTTTGTAGACTTTTTGATGATGGTTATTCTGACTGGCATGAGATGATAACTCATTATGGTTTTGATTTGGATTTCACTAATAATGAGTGATGTTGGGCATCTTTTCATGTATTTATTATCCATGTGTATGTCTTCTTTGAAGAAATGTCTATCCACTTTTGATTGTGATTTCTGACTTTTGGTTCGAGGTTGATCTCTTTGCAGGTATGGAAATTTTTGAATGGGCTCTCATCTATTAATATTCCATGGGGTCAGGAGTTCTATAATGGTCCAAAGTTCTGGAAATGAGCCTCCTGTCTCTGGGCTTTGGCCCCAACCACTTACAGTAGCATCAAGACTTCTCTGTCCACATAGCAAAGAAGAAAAAAACTCTGTTAATGGTGGAACAACTCTCCACATCCAGGAACACCCAAAAAGATTCACAGTTATATAGAGAAGAGAAGAGGGAGGGAGGAGATAGAGGTGACCAGGAGGAGAAAAAGGAGAGTCAAAGGGAAGAGAGTAATCAAGCCAGTAAGCATAGCCCTAAGTGAAAATGGATATTAAACTCTTAAAAGTACAAAATTAATAACAAAAGATCAAAAAGCAAAAACTAAAAAATCTAGAATAAAAATTAGACTCTCAAAAGTACAATATATAACCAANGCATGTCAGTGGCCTCGAACTTCAGGATCTGCAGTCCGTACAGTATGCATTGTATATGTGCAAGTGCACAAGAGAGGCCTGGTTCTCTTCCTTGTGCCCTGTCTTCACAAGTGGTTGCCTCTCAAAAGTACAATATATAACCAAAAAAAAAAAAAAAAGGACCTTATTAGTAGGGTATGAGGGAACAGGGAAAAAGACGACAGGGAAGAACGTTTTTAAAAAAATGAGAACAAAAAGAATGAAGAATTAAAAGACATTAAAGAATAAAGTAAAAAATAAATTAATTAATAAAAAATAAGACATTAAAGAAATAATAAAGTTACATAACATTAAATATAATAGTATAGAGAAATATATCTAAGAATTTCTCTGGAGCATTTGAGGGCAGTGTGGGGGTCATTTCTGTACCAGATAATCTTTTGTTCTGGCTCGTACTCGTTCTCAATGTCTACAGTTGCCCATCAAATGCACAGTCTCAGCTTAACTGCAGGATTTTAATCTGTTACACCTGCCACTTCTGGAATGATCTCTTTCTTTTCTTTGCTCAAGTGGGCTGCCTCTGCTTCAGTCTCTTAAGTTTCTAATCTCTGTCCTGGCATAAGGTAGTGAAAGTTCCCACTTCTTCAGGCTCACTTGCTCGGTTGTGCTGTGGAGAGAGAAGGACACTGCAAACAAACTCTGTTGAGATATGTGGCGCTTGCTCCTTGGAAGAAAAGCTATGACAAAACTAGACAGCATGCATGAGACAGGGTGCTCAGGGCTGGTGCATTGAGATTACCCTGAGGGATGGGATGGGGAAGGAGGTGGGAAGGGGGTTCAGGATGGGGAACACATGTACACCCATGTCTGATTCATGTCAATGTATGGCCAAAACCACTACAATATTGTAAAGTAATTAGCTTCCAATTAAAATAAATTAATTAATTAAAATTAAAAATAAAGCAGAGACATTATTTTACCGACAGAGGTTCATATAGTCAAAACTATGGTTTTTCCATTAGTCTTGCATGGATGTGAGAGTTGGACCCTAAAGAAGGCTAAGCACTGAGAAACTGATCTTTTTTTTTTAACTGTGGTGTTGGAGAAGACTCTTGAGAGTCCCTTGGACAGTAAGGAAATCTAGCCAGCCAATCCTAAAGGAAATCAACCCATAATATTCATTGGAAAGATTGATGCTGAAGCTGAAACTCCAATACCGTGGCCACCTGATGCAAAGAACTGACTCATTGTAAAAGACCTTGATGTTGGGAAACATTTAAGGCAGGAGAAGTGGACGACAGAAGATGAGATGGTTGGATGGCATCACTGACTCAATGGATATGAGTTTGAGTAAACTCTATGAGTTGGTGATGGACAGGGAAGCCTTGTGGGCTGCAGTCTCTGGGGTTACAAAGAGTCAGAAAGGAATGAGTGACCTAACTGAACTAAGATGTGTGGGGAGCACTTGTAGTGGATGAACAATATGGGGATTTCTGTGATCCAAGGCAGTGTGGACTTCCCAGGCCCATGCCACTCGAGCTTCTGGGTGCTTCTTGAGGGCAAAGCCCCATGTGCGTCACGTGTCTAATGGCCTTCCCAAGTCCAAACTGCTCAGGTCCCTGGGTGCACCCCGAAGGCATGATTTCAGGTGGGCTGTGTTTCTCCCCATGGGAGCTGATCTCAGGCTGTGACATTCTGGCAGATATGAACCATCCAGGATCCCAGGAAGATGTGGTTAGTGACACAACCTGCTCGCAGCTTAGTGAGAGATGAAGCCCCTGGGACTGAGATTGCAGTTGCTCCTTGCCTTCCTCTTCTGGCTGTCACACACCAGCCTCTCTGCCTCCAGGGAGGGCTGTAAAAGGCAGCTGGATTGTTCTTTGATATTCACTAGGGAGAAATCTTTTGTTCTGTGAGTGTGCCAGAGGTCACATTGTGGCATTAGAACCTTTTCACGGGAAAGATCTTTTGTTTTTCTTTGTCTGTCTGGCATTCCCTCAGTTTGGGTTGCAGTTGAGTTGCTATTTGGGTCATATTAGTCCCCTCAGAGTGTCCTTAGGACATTCAACTCTTGTCCTTTCCCTAAAGACCGACTATAAATCCCATGCCTGCTCACCAAGTCCCCACTTGTTATGAGTGAATGCAAGCATGTGAGCCACTTTTTGACTGGTTATTTTTCAGTGCAAATTCTGTGATTTTTTTTTTTCAGTTATGCTGCCCTCTGAGCTTCCAAAGCTCCCCACTGACACTGCCTGTGAGAAGGTTTCCTTAGTTCAATTTAATTCTGTTCGACGCAAACTCATGTCCGTTGAGTCAGTGATGCCATCCAACCATTTCATCCTCTATCATCCCCTTCTCTTCCCACCTTCAGTCTTTCCCAGCATCAGGGTCTTTTCCAATTAGTCAGCTCTTCGTGTCAGGTGGCCAAAGTATTGCAGTTTGAGCTTCAACATCAGTCCTTCCAATGAACACTCAGAACTATCTCCTTTAGGATGGACTGGTTGGATCTCCTTGCAGCCCAAGGAACTCTCAAAAGTCTTCTCCAACACGACAGTTCAAAAGTATCAGTTCTTCAGCACTCAGCTTTCTTTATAGTCCAACAATCACATCCATACATGACATTGGAAAAATTATAGCCTTGGCTAGACGGACTTTGTTGGCAAAATAATGTTTCTGCTTTTTAATATACTGTCTAGGTTGGTCATAATTTTCCTTTCAAGGAGTAAGCATATTTTATTTTCATGGATGCAGTCACCATCTTCAGTGATTTTGGAACACTGTCTGGAAAGTTTTCCTTCATGACTTCCTCCCCAGGGCAGTTATCTAGGGCCCCTGCTAGCTTCAGAAGTTGTTTTGTGGAAGTTGTTCCACATGCTGATGATCTTTTGATGTATTTGTAGGGGAGAAAGTGGCCTCCTCATCCTATTCCTCTACCATCTTGTAACCAGTCCTTCCTGGGTGTGTGTGTATGTGTATATATATACAAGTTCATTGATCTTCCCCAAATAAAATCAAATCAAATTTTAGTGATTTCAAAAAGCCATGTCATAAAAATGACAGTACTTTTTTAAACTTCCATTCCTCACCTTCCCATAATAGTTTTATGTGAATCCTTCCAGATCTATAGTATGCACTCAATGAAGTGTTCCCAGTACCTTAACTGTTATTAAGATGGGCTGAGAAGAACTACATTTGTAGGGGGTAGAACTATCCTCTAAGAGAAGTGCCAAACTAATATTTTGTTCCATGAAAGGAGAATAAATAATGATATCTGAGGTTTTTAAGAAAATTTTGCTGGAACCACTTTGTGGATTACCTAGAAATGGAAGAAGGTGGCAACACTGGATGTCTGAGCTGGTCGATTTCAGTCTTGACTCTGCTCTTCCCCATGGTTAGCAACAGTCTTAGCAGATCTGAGTTTGAAAGGGATGGGAAATGTCCTTCATTGAGTACCAAGTATAGATATCTAGCTCAGGGACATCGTTACAGACATGTATCACCATCATAAACCTAAATGTGAGAAGTCAGTCTTAAAAGTCAAATCTTACGAAAGTCAGCCACATCTAATTGTATCATTTGAAGCTGGAAACTAGATTGATATCGGCTCCCAACACCTAGTTACATGCACACACACATACACACACACACACAAATCACACAACACGTACATACACAACTCGCATTTGGCATTCATGAGGCTTTAAGGTTTTAGGACAACTCGGGGAATGGGCAACCAAAAGTGAAAGAGATTGTGATTTCCTTGCACTAAGATATATAAGCTGGGATATTTTTTTTTTTAATGATCAGCTGGGGAAAATAGAGGTATGATGATATAATACTATTAATTCATAAAAGCTTTTTATTCATTTATTCATATTTTATACATAAAATACAGACATCTTTATGCATATATAAACATATATTTACATATATAAAATATATATGCACATTTATAACATAGTTAATACTGTATATGTCATTTTATTTTGCAATTTTCTTTCATTCTGTTTTTTCTTTTCTTTTTAGCCAAAAGCATAAGATAGGTACCTTTTTCAAAGTCAGGCCATATATGTCTATTCTTTCTTTTCAGCCACTGTGAAAATATTCCACAGTGTTCAACATGTTCCTATTAATGAGCCTTTAGAATACATCTGCTTTATTAATACAACCAATATTTCTTCTAACATTTTGTATTTGAGCAAGTTTCCAAATAGAGCCAAAAAATCACAAACTTGTAATTGTGATGGATTCATTGTGCTGAATTGTTCTTCCCTGACCTGTTTATCAGAACTGTATAAGAGATTTCTTTTGGCCCTTAGCCTTGCCAGCCTGGATATTATTAGTTAAAAAAAAAAATGCTAATCTGGTATGTAAAAAATGGTCTCATTGTTGACTGAATTTGCCTTTTCCTGATTGCAAATGAGGTTCATCACCTTTTCATATGTTTATTTGCCTTTTGTATTTTCAGTGACTTGTCTATTCTTATACCTTGCCCTATTTTTTTTATTAGATAAGCCTCTCATATTGTTTGTCAGTTTGTTATACATTATGAATATTAACCCTTTTTCTGTTTTAAATGTTGCAATTTTTTTCTATTTTATCAACTTTTT
>SJYV01035429.1:187717-197942 GCA_006410875.1 Neotragus pygmaeus
TTTTTTACAAAATATATTTTTAGTGACCTTTGCTGGCATACAGAAACTTCCACTTTTAAGATATAGAATTTGTAATTCTTTTTCTTTGTGGTTTCTGGTTTCATCGTTGCTTGGAAAGCCTTCTTTAGCATAAGATTATAAGAACATTATTCTATGAATTTAGTCATTGTGTTTTTTGTTTCTTTCTTTTCTTTTTTACATCTCAGAATTAGTCTGTTTTATGGTGAAGTAATCTGCCTAACATTTTCCAGTTACTTAGTTTATTGAATGAATTATGCATCACCAATAACTTGAAATGCGACTAAGTTCCTCTATGTAGGTGGGTCTGTACTATGCTTTCTCTTTTAGTTTCTCTCTTCATCTATTCATTCACCGATATCACAGGGTTAATTGTTGCTGTCTTATCATTTGATATGTTTTCACCTCTAACTTAAAAAAAAATATTGCTTATACATAGGTATTTCACCTATTTATTTATGTTTTATTACCTAAACCTATTGGATATGTCAAGAAGGGCTTTCTACAGAAGACTGACAGTCCAATTTTCTGCAGAAATTTGACAGTCAATTTCAGATAACCAGGGGTACCACAGTAAGAAAATTTTCTGACCTAAAAGATGATACATTAATAAAAAACTACAATAAAACCAACTGATCAGAAGTCAAATGTCATTGAAAAGATAAGTTATTATTCACAGTTCTCAAGAGAATTGGACATGCCACATAATAGGGAGCCAAATGGGGGAGCACCAAGGTCTATCAGGAACTTAAAAAACACACGTTATGAGTTTTGAGTTAAGTTTTATTGGGGCAAATGGAAGACTTCAGTCTGGGAGACAGCACCTCAGGTACCTCTGAGAAATTGCTCCAAAGAGGCAGGAGGGAATGCCAGTATATGTGATTTTGGTGAAGAGGGAATATGTGCAATCAAGCACATATTTTACGGAAGGCTTCTGAAAATCTTGTGAAGCTTTTACTAGTCATGAGAAATAGTCAGCACCATGGAGGATTTTAGTGCCTTTCTAGATATGAGGAAATATAAGAATTGGGCTCATAAAATCAGCTTCTGATAATATCTAACTATCTTAAGACCTGTTCTGCCAGTTTTCCCCTGAGCATAGAGTGTCTCACTTCTGCTCTTCACCCTAAACTTATTTCTGTGGGGTGGGGACAAGGGGGAGGGGTGGCGTTGAAAATCAGGAACTGCAACAGCACATAATCTAATCCTTGCAGAGGTAGATGGCAAGCTCCCATGGCAAACGCCAATTTGTAGTTGCCAAGTAGGCCAATAAGAAGGAGGGAATTGTGGACAAAAGCCCTTATTATGGTTTCCAGGAAAAAACTAGGGAGTCAGGGTAAGACTGAAGTTGAGCTAGTTTGAATAAAATCAGTAGGCTCTTGGGCATAAGGGTTATTCCTAGTTGTCTGCTATCTGCCCATGGGTGATTAGAGCAGACATATAGTGACCCTGATTGTGAGTTTAATAAAAGAGGTATTAGAGGTATAAACTCTGGAGTAGTTGAGTTGCATATGAAAAGCACACTCACAGGCAAGTTGTTTACTACCTAGGAATTGACTAACCTTGGAAGATTAACAAGGGCCCAGATATCAAAGTATCAGAATACAAAATATAAATAACATAGTTAGTGCCCATTACTCAAGGAGTGCCAACCTCAGTTAATTTCATTCCTGTACATGTCTCACTGGCTTAATCTCTCTACTTTGATGTTTGGGAGATTCACTGTATTCCATTCCTGTTGGTCATACTTGATGCCATGTGGAATTCCTCCAGGACTCTGCTGGAAGCAATTGGCTCTCCTCTCTGGAGGGAGATTCACTTTGGTCACATTTAGGTCTCCCTGTTCTCTAGCCTTTACTTCCTGCTGAACCTATCTTATTTGTTGTTTTTTATTATTCAGAAATTCCTCAAGATTTCTGTTCATTACAATATTCCAGAGTATTAATGGATTTAATTCTTTGCTTTATACCTCTTTGTTAATTTTAATAATATTGGGATATTGGGATAAGTAAAGATGTGCTCTTGAACATGCATGATCTTATACAGGGATCCCACCATAGGTTTAGTTAAATTGAAGAGGGAAGGGATAAAATCGATGTGTTAGGAAGATAGTATTGGCAGAAGTAAGGAAGATGAATAGAGGAAAAGGAGAATGGAGATCATTTAGAAGTTGCACTTGTTCAACTGTTTGTAATATTTGAGTTCCTAATGATTTCAATTCTAATGGTCTATCCTGAAAAAAAAAAAAAAGGACTACAAGAAAGAATATATATAAAACCAATATTCCTCATAGCATGAAGTTCAAAGCTGAATGAGACTGTCACTCAGGCAGAGTGTTTGTGAGTGAATGAACAAATTTGAAAAACATTTATTAGGCCCATATCATGCCCTAAAACCCTGGTAAAAGCAGAAGTTCCTTAACTCATGCAACAATCTTGTTGGGTAGTCAAAGAAAACTTTGAATTACAGAAGATATTGGATCAAAGACTTTTGTAATTAGAAGTCCAACTCACACTAAATCTGAGGCCTTACCTTGAATCTTTGGCTTTGAAAGCTCAGAGGAATTATGTTTTGGAATCATAATTTTCAAATTTCTGCAGATATTCTGATGTACCATCAACTTTGGGAACCACTGTGTTTTTACACCTCGTTACCTCTCTGCATTCTTGGGAAATGAACAAGTACTGAACAGTAAATGTGAAAAGTCTAGCTGATTAAATAAGACTTTCACAACAATGACTTGTAGGAGGCAGGTTTTTAAATGACCCAATATCACTGTCATTCAAAACAATGTGTTTGCAGCATCACAGTTAATGCTGTGTCCTGAACCCTGGATGATGTATCACCACACCTGAGGGATAGGTGTCCAGTGAGATATGTGCTTGTTTCAGTCTGACTCTATGTCAGCATTCTATTCTCAGGGTACCTTGAAGGAGCAGAAGTAGTTCTGTTAAGTCATTACAGAGAATAAAAGCTGTGATTTTATAAATAAAAGAATCACTATGCAGTAGTATGGTCAAGGAAAAGTAAATAGTTATAATAATAGAAGTCATTTACTAGGCACATTTATTGGACTTCTCTGGTGGCTCAGACGGTAAAGTGTCTGTCTACAATGCGGGAGATCCAGGTTCAATCCCTGGGTTGGGAAGATTCCCCCGGGGAAGGAAATGGCAGCCCACTCCAGTACTATTGCCTGGAAAACCCCATGGATGGAGGATGGGATCACAAAGAGTTGGACAAGACTGAGCAACTCCACACACACACATTGAGCACTTATTTTGAGCCAAGTACTGTGCTTACGTGCATTAACCACATATACGTCATAAATGCTTACAATGAACACTTAGGAACTGGTTTTAGTCAAGCTAGGATGGATATGATGAGTAGCAATCAATCCCAAAATAGCAGTGACAAATGATTCCTGTGTTAGGAAGATCCCCTGGAAAAGGGAAAGTCTACCCACTTCAGTATTATGGCCTGAAGAATTCCGTGGACTGTATAGTCCATGGGGTTGCAAAGAGTCGGACACGACTGAGTAACTTTCACTTCACAATGACAAAGATTAGTTTCTTGATGATACTTCATGTTCACTTGAAGTTTGGCAGAGTACTCTTCCATGTCATTCTCACTCAAAGGCACTGGCTGATGAAGTTTTCACCATTTGGAATGTAACACGTTGCTTAAACTTAAAGAAGGGAAGAAAGAGAAGAGTGCATTAACTATTCTTTGTGGCCACCTTGAAGAGATCCTCCCCACTTCTACCTTTTGGCTAAGGCAATTAACATAGTCAAATGCCACTTAATGGGAGCAGGGAATGAAATTTTCTGAAGTAATAAGAGTCAAAGAAATGGGAATATTTGTGAGCTGTACTAATATCTGTCATGGTATTTTATTGTCATATTTATTTTAAAATGAAAGAAGAACCCAACTACTAGAACAGTTAAATTTTCAGGAAGCTGTTAACATCAAGTGGTGACAAAGATGTGGAGCAATTAGATTTTTTTATCCATTCCTGGTAGAAATGCAAAATGGTGCAGAAAAATAACCTTGAAAAAATATTATAGTTTCTTTTACAGTTAAATATATGCCTACCTTATTGACCAGAAATCACTTTTATGAGATTTTACCCTAGAGCTTTGTTTTGTAGCTGGAGGTGAAGAAACATCTGACAAGGTAAATGTGTTTTTTTTTTTTTTTTTTTAATTTAGGTTGTCACACTAGGTCAATGGACACTACTAATAATGTTGCTAAATGTCTGCAATGAGCAGGCCACTTCTTATATTAAACCTCTTAATAAAAGCCTCTTAAATTACCCCACTTAAAAATCTACTTACTTATTAATAGTATGGTGGTTGAAAGTTTCTGCACTAAAGAAATAAAAACTTATATTCACATAAAAAGCTGTACATGAATGCTTATCAGAGCATTATCCATAATAATGGAAAACAACCTAATGTCCTTCAGTGGATAAATGGATGAATAAACCATGCTACATCCATAAAATGGAATGCTACTTGGAAATAAAAAGAAATGAACTGCTGACTCTTTCAACAACATGGACACCTCAGATATGTTCTACTAAGCAGAAGAAACCAGTATCAGAAAGTTGTTTATTGCATTTCGTTTATATGACATTATGGAAAAGACAAGACTATAAGGATAGAGAGCAATAGTTGCCAAGGTGAAAACTGGCTGACACTAAGCAAGTGAGTGTCAGTACAAAGGAGCTATATGAGGAAAGCATTGGAGATGATAGAATTGTTAATGTATCTGTATTGATGGTGAGTACACAGATTCATACGTTTGCTAAAATTCAGTGTACTTTATACAACCCAAAAAATGAAGTTTTATGGTTCATAAATAATTTTTTAAATGGAAAACATTTTGAAAAGTAAAAAACATGAAACAAGACATGGAGATTTGTCTGTGGCATAAACCTTGAGGTGATGGTGTTGTTCCATCACTGAGTCATGTCTGACTCCTTGTGACCCCACAGACTGAACCACATCAGACTCCCCTGTCTTTCACTATCTCTTAAAGCTTTCTCAGATTCAATTCCATTGACTCAGTGATGCTCTCTAACCATTTCATCCTCTGTCACCCCTTCTCTTTCTTCTATCAATCTTCCCAGCATCAGGGTCTTTTCCAGTGAGTCAGCTCTTTGTGTCACGTGGCCAAAGTATTGGAATTTCAGCTTCAACATCAGGCCTTCCAGTGAATATTCAGGGTTTATTTCCTTTAAGATCGACTAGATTGATCTCTTTGCCATCCAAGGGACTCTCAAGACACTTCTAGCACCACAATTTGAAAGTATCAGTTCTTCAGTGCTCAACTTTCCTTATGGTCCAACTTGCACATCCATACATTACTACTAGGAAAAGTATAGCTTTGACTAGACAGACTTTTGTTGGCATAGTGATGTCTCTACTTTTTAATATGCTGTCTAGGTTTATCATAGTTTTCCTTGCAAGGAGCAAGTCTCTTTTAATTTCATGGGTGCATTCTTCATCCACAGAGATTTCAGAACCCAAGAAATTACAATCTGTAACTGCTTCACTTTATCCCCTTCTATTCTTTCTGGAGTTATTTCTCCACTGATCTCCAGTAGCATATTTGGCACCTACTGGCCTGGGGAGTTCCTCTTTTGGTATCCTATCATTTTGCCTTTTCATACTGTTCATGGGGTTCTCAAGGCAAGAAACCTGAAGTGGTTTGCCATTTCCTTCTCCAGTGGACCACATTCTGTCAGACCTCTCTACCATGGCCCACCCATCTTGGGTTGCCCTGCGGGCATGGCTTGGTTTCATTGAGTTAGACAAGGCTGTGGCCCTACTGTGATTAGATTAACTAGTTTTCTGTGAGTACAGTTTCAGTGTGTCTGCCCTCTGATGCCCTCTTGCAACACCTACCATCTTACTTGGGTTTCTGTTACCTTGGGCGTGGGGTATCTCTTCAAGGCTGCTCCAGCAAAGCACAGCTGCTGCTCCTTACCTTGGACGAGGGGTATCTCGTTACTGCCACCCTTCCTGACTTTCAAAGTGGGATAGCTCCTCTAGGCCCTCCTGCACCTGTGGAGCCAGCTAGGTCATGGTTAAACCTTTCTTGCGTCTTCTCAATCCTTGTCTCCAGGTTTTTTATCTGTGAATCCATTTTGATTTCAAGATTTTGGATCATTTTCACTATCATTATTCGGAATTCCTCATCAGGTAGATTCACTATCTCTTCCTCTTTTGTTTGGTTTGGTGGGCATTTATCCTGTTCCTTTACCTGCTGGGTATTCCTCTGTCTCTTCATCTTGTTTATATTGCTGTGTTTTGGGTGGACTTTTTTGTTCTGTCAGTTTGTGGTGTTCTCTTTATTGTGGAATTTCCTTGCTGTCAGTGGGGTTGTATGGGTGGCTTTTCAAGGTTTCCTCTTTAGGGAAGCTTGAGTCAATATTCTGGTGGGTGGAGCTGCATTTCTTCTCTCTGGAGTACAGTGAAATGTCCAGTAATGAGTTATAAGCTGTCAGTGGATTTGGAGTGACTTTGGGCAGCCTGTTTATTGAAACTCAATGCTGTGTTCCTGTGTTGCTGGAAAATTTGCATGGTACGTCTTGCTCTGGAACTTGTTGGCCCTTGGGTGGTGCTTGATTTCAGTGTAGGTATGGAGGTGTTTGATGAGTTCCTGTCGATTAATGTTCCCTGGAGTTCTCTGATGCTTTCAGGATTTGGACTTAAGCCTCCTGTTTCTGGTTTTAAGTTTTATTTTTACAGTAGCCTCAAGACTTCTCCTTCTATACAGCACTGTTGATAAAACATCTAGTTTAAAAATGAAAAGTTTCTCCACAGTGAGGGACACCCAGAGAGGTTCAGAATTACATGGAGAAGAGAAGAGGGAGGAGGAAGTTAGAAGTGACCCAAATGAGATGAGGTGGACTCAAAAGAGGAGAGAGTAAGCTAGCCAGTAATCACTTCCTTATGTGCACTCCACAGTCTGGACTGCTCAGAGATGTGCACAGAGTTATACAGAGAAGAGAAGAAAGAGGAAGGAGACAGAGGTGGCCAGGTGGATAAAAGGGGGAATCAAAAGGAGAGAGACAGATCCAGCTAGTAATCAGTTCCCTAAGTGTTCTCCACCGTCTGGAACACACAGAGATTCACAGAGTTGGGTTGAGAAGAGAAGGGGGAGGGAGGAAATAGAGACGATCTGATAGAGAAAAAGGAGAGTCCAAAGTGGGAGGGAGCAGTCAAGCCAGTAATCTCACTCCCAAGTAAAAATGGGCACTGAAGATTGGGTTCTTAAAGGTACAAAATTGATAACAAATACCAAAAAGCAAAGATTAAAAATCTAGAGTAGAGGTTGGATTTTCAAAAATACAATATTAAAGAAAAGAAAAAAAAGTCTCAACTTTTTAATTCTCCTCTTTCACCTTCATCAAGAAGCTCACTAGTTCCTCTTTACTTTCTACTATTAGAGCGTTGTCATCTGCATATCTGATGTTATTGATATTTTCTCCTGACAATCTTGATACCAGTTTATGATTTATCCAGCCCAGTATTTCACTTGATATACTCTGCATATGTTACATAGGCAGAGTGACATTATATAGCCTTTATGTTCCCCTTTTCCAATTTTGAAGCTATCTATTGTTCCATGTCTGGTTCTTACTGTTGTTTCTTGACCTACATACACGCTTTGCAGGAGGTAGGTAAGGTGTTTTGGTATTCCTATCTCTTTAAGAATTTTCCACAGTTTGTTGTGATCCATACAGTCAAAGATTTTAGTGTAGTCAATTAAGCAGAAATATATGCTTTTCTGGAATTCTCTTGCGTTTCTGTGATCCATCAGATGTTGACAATTTAATTTCTGTTCCTCATCTTTTTCTGAATCCAGCTTGTACCTCTGGAAGTTCTTGGATTATGTACTGTTGAAGACTAGCTTGAAGGATTTTTAACATTATCTTGCTAGCATGTGAAATGATTGCAACTGTGTGATAGTTTGGGCATATTTTTTGATCCACCAGGTAAGCCCGAGGATCCATTTTCCTCTTTTCAGTTTTTCCAAAGGCAAACAATAAAACCCCCATATTTCTAATCAAGCTATGTTCTCAGTTAAATAAAACACATGAGAAAAATTAGATGTTATAAATTTAAAATAACTTGTAAAGCCATTATTCTCTTAAGAATGAGGGGAATGGGGGACATCTGTATTACATAAACACGATGCAAGAGTATTAAATTTAAAATGTAGTGATAAATATACTTGATGGAACACCTATTTTGTGGTAAACACAAATCAGATGAATCTAAATGAATCAGGTGGCATATCTCAGTTAACCTTTACAGCTCTATAAGATGAATACAGTTATTCTCATTTTACATAAGGTGGAATGGAGACTTAAACACATTTTTAGTAGATTCCATAATACAAAATGGCTCTTGAGAAGTTTGCCTAGAATTTAAGTCTAGATCCTTCTGATTCCAGAGCCCAAATACTTACCCCTGACAGGGTATATAGATTCCACCCAGCTGTGTGATTTTAGGCAAGGTACTGCAAGGAGATCCAACCTGTCCATTCTGAAGGAGATCAACCCTGGGATTTCTTTGGAAGGAATGATGCTAAAGCTGAAACTCCAGTACTTTGGCTACCTCATGCGAAGAGTTGACTCATTGGAAAAGACTCTGATGCTGGGAGGGATTGGGGGCAGGAGGAGAAGGGGACGACCGAGGATGAGATGGCTGGATGGCATCATGGACTTGATGGACATGAGTCTGAGTGAACTCCGAGAGATGGTGATGAACAAGGAGGCCTGGCGTGCTGTGAGTCATGGGGTCGCAAAGAGTCGGACACGACTGAGTGACTGAACTGAACTGAATTGAACTGCTCTGGGTCTGCATTCTGGAGGTTCACTACTACTACCTCAGTTTCTGTGGTGACTAAATTAAATAATATACAAGTGCCCAGTACTATAATTACCTATAATTGACATGAATTTACTACTTAAAAAAAAAAAGGGTTCCCATATTCCTAGATACAGTTGACCCTTTAAAAAAATAGGTTTAAACTAAACAGGCACACTTATGATAGCTTACAGTGGAAGATTTCAGATTCATGATCTCCAAAGAAGAAGATTTAGCTTTGGTACCAGGGACCAGGCTTGATCAGTCAAGAACTTTTGTATGGCAGTTTTATTGTGAAAAGGGGACAGAGAAAGCTTCTAACATGGACATCAGAAGGGGGCAGAGATTGCTTGTTTGCTAGTGTTAGAAAGGGAGTTATATATGTTTCTAATTAATTACAATAAATCAAAAGAATGTCTCAAGGTTATAAAAATCTTACTAGACCCACTCCCATTACATACATTTTAATATGACAGGATTAGTCAGAAGGTGTTCAGAAAGGAGAAACATGTCCTTAAGTAGGATACATTATTGTTATATAATCCTTACTAAGGAACGTAGAAAAACAAACATTTGTCCTTTCCTCCTCTTTGAGAATTCCATATCCTTGTCTCCTCCACAGAGACCCATGACTTCTATCAACCTGCCTAGGAATTGACTTTCTCACTTATATATGGGAATTTTTCAGTAGTAAATAGTATCCATATATGAGGAATTACAGATTCAGTGGAACCTTGGATAGAGAGGACTCTCAAGTAGGGAAGGCTTACTCTAAGTTATCAAGGACACAGCACATCAAGTATTACAGGTCTGGCCCATATCTTTTTTTTTTTTTTTTACTTTATTTTGCTTTACAATACTGTATTGGTTTTGCTATAGATTGACATGAGTCAGCCACGGGTGTACATGAGTTCCCAATCCTGAAACCCCCTCCCACTACCCACCCCATATCATCTCTCTGGATCATCCCCGTGCACCAGCCCCGAGCACCCTGTATCCTATACCAAACATAGACTGGCGATTCATTTCTTACATGATAGTATACCTGTTTCAATGCCATTCTCCCAAATCATCCCACCCTCTTCCTCTCCTACAGAGTCTGAAAGTCGATTCTATACATCTGTGTCTCTTTTGCTGTCTTGCATACAGGGTTATCATTACCATCTTTCTATATTTCATATATATACATTAGTATACTGTACTGGTGTTTTTCATTCTGGCTTACCTCACTCTGCACAATAGACTCCAGTTTCATCCAACTCAGAACTGATTCAAATGTATTCTTTTTAATGGCTGAGTGATACTCCATTGTGTATATGTACCAC
>SJYV01035429.1:197970-211685 GCA_006410875.1 Neotragus pygmaeus
AGGCTCCAGTTTCATCCATCTCATTAGAACTGATTCAAATTTATTCTTTTTAATGGCAGAGTAATACTCCATTGTGTATATATGCCACAGCTTGCTTATCCATTCATCTGTTGATGGACATCTAGGTTGTTTCCATGTCCTGGCTATTATAAACAGTGCTGTAATGAACATTGGGGTACATGTGTCTCTTTCAATTCTGGTTTCCTTGGTGTGTATGCCCAGCAGTGGGATTGCTGGGTCATAAGGCAGTTCTATTTGCAATTTTTTAAGGAATCTCCGCAAAAATTATTTTTGCCACATGAACTAACATATTCACAGTTCTGGGAATTGAAATATGAACTTCTTTAGGGAATCATTATTGTACCTGACATAATGACAAGGAAAACTGGTGAAAGAATCTTGGTGAATCATTACACTATTTAAGAAAAAAATAAGATTCCTTTGAGCAAACTGTATCATTATGTTCTTTAGAAAGGGCAAAGCTTCCTACTTTTCAGTCATTTCAAATATTTAACTGTCTTCCACAAAAATCTTAACTTATTCCCAAAGAAATAACATGAACCATAGAAAGATATGTTCTTTCTATGGTTCTTAAAATGTGCAGCCTTAAGCCAGAAAACCTTAACTTCTGTTTTTCAAAAGTCAAAGGCATGACTAAAATCATCGCTCTGCCATGTAATCAAAGGTCTGAGCACAGAAACTAAAGTCTTTTATTGTGATTCTATGCATTGTCCACAGAACTGGGCAGTAACCTCTATAGAAGAAAAATATCAGAGTTACAAAGAACAAAGATTATCTGCTTTCCTTTCCACACTCAGGCAGGTAATGGAATCTATTCTGGCCTTAAAGTTCCCCAGAGGTTTCTAATTTTTCTGAAATGAACATTTGCAGAGGTGTGTGTGTGTGTGTGTGTGTGTGTCCATGTTAGTTTATTTAAAGATCTTCAGAGGAGAAAAAAATAATTTACCTCAGTAACCTTTTCAAATAGGGAATAGCTTTGATTTTCCTTACACTGACTAATCTCTATGTGGCTGTCAGAGTATACTATTTAAGTAGAAGGCAAGAAAAAGAGGTCAGAAACCCATCTTTCTCTTGCTCAGAATAGCAATAGAAAAAGAGAAGAAAATACCAGAACAGTTTTTTACCAGTCTCTTCTTTCTGATACAGAAATTTTCAGTTTAAGGCAGAATGTATTTTAGTCCTTTCACCAATTTCATTCATGTCCAAAGGTAATTTAACAAAATCTTGAAAAATGCACATATAATGTGTTCAATGAAAAATACATAGACATAAGTGTAACTGTTAATCATAATGGCATAGCCGTAACTCTCATTCTAAATGTCTATATTCTTCAGATCAGAGATAAGGTATATGCATGGCTGAAACTGGGGCTTTGGACTCTTAAAACAGGTTTCATTACCTACTATCTATATGACTGTGGGCAAAGGACTTGACCTTTCTCGACTTCATTTCCCCGTCTGCAGAGTGTAGATAACAGTACCTATCTCATGGGTTTATTGTGAAGTGTTTAGTGCAATTCCCAGTACCTACTAAAAGCACAATAAATGTTAGCCATTATTATAATCTAAAAGTTACTCCAGAATTGGAAAGAGATATATCAAAAATAAATATTCATATGAATGCCAAACTCAATCCTGAAAGTGAAAGTTGCTCAGTTGTGTCTGACTCTTTGAGACCCCATGGACTGTCTGAGGAATTCTCCAGGCCAGAATACTGGGGTAGGTAGCCTTTCCCTTCTCCAGGGTATCTTTCCAACCCAGTGATAGAACCCAAGTTACCCACATTGCAGGCAGATTCTTTACCAGCTGAGTCACAAGGGAAGCCCAAGAATACTGGAGTGGGTAGCATATCCCTTCTCCAGTGGATCTTCCCAACTCAGGAATCAAACTGGGATCTCCTGCATTGTAGGTAGTTTCTTTACCAGCTAAGCTACCAGAAAAAGTTAAGGGAATGCATATGAATCAGTAGGTAATTAGTCAAATTTTTGTTCAAGTCTTATTTAGGCACTGTTGAGCCACCTCTCCTTGATCTATCCTCTCATTGAGAAATCTTCTATGAAAAACTTTCATCAACTGTTTCATTGCTTTGATACCCTGAGTAGAAGAAATTGATAAGGCATAAAAGGAGTGAGAGCTCCTAGGTTTTTACAAAGGAGTCATCCCTTAAACATCCCAGGATTGCAAAACAATCACCAACCCATAGACATTGGTTGTTTGGTTGGTTCCAGAAAATCAAGTAAAACCAGGATCTTACTGACATATAACCTCATGTGGCTCAGAACAAAATCAACATCCAAATGCAACAAAACTGTAGGAAAGAGGCCAGGCATAGATGGCCTCTTAGTTGGCCTTTATTTATCAAAAATGATCAGTAAGAGAGAAGAAGGTACAGGAGGTAGGAGGGAGGAAGGAAGAAAAGAAAGGCTGACTCCTGTTCTCCAGAGACAGAAGATGACTCATGGCCAATCTCAGCCCTACTTGTTCATTCCACACTCCACCTTTTCCAGCCTCACCCTTCCCACTCATACACACACACACGCACACACACACACTGACCCAGAGTCTAGTCTTAAATTTATAGGATTCATTCAGAAACTGATCTCGGGTGTGTGACCCATTCTCACACAAGCTGTTCAGGTTTCTACAGTTCAATCTGAATCACTCTGCCAAAGCTAGCTTCCTCTGCAACAAAAACCCAAGTCTATCTCTCCATCAAACAGTCCCTGACTTAGCAATGGCCCATTCAGACAAATGGCTGTCATCACTCTTGTCCTATGCTCTATTTTACTGAAACATAAAAGCAGTCCAGAAAACACTTGTGTGCTCATAGAGAAACTATTAGTTTAGAAGAGAGAGTGGAAAGAAGTTATATAAAGGTAGAGGGAATTTTAATGATTCTCATCCTGGGAACAGATTCCCAAGAAATTTAATCTTGCCTAGCCAGCCATCTTCTGCCTGATATTATTAAACCTGCCTGTTTGTATGTTGTCTCAACTTGTTCTTTTGCCTAAGAGTTTATAAATTAGATAATAATTTGGATTATTAAACATTCTCCTTAGCAATGCAAATTCTTCCCAAAAAGTTAATAGACTTTTGATCATGAACATGTTCATTTTGAACTCAATCAGATTGCCTTCCTTTGAATTCCTGGAAAGCATTTAAAGAGTTCTGCAAAAACACCAACCCAAAGAGATACACATATCCAAATATTCACAGCAACACTTCCTATAATTGC
Organism: Neotragus pygmaeus; assembly: GCA_006410875.1. NCBI lineage: Eukaryota > Metazoa > Chordata > Mammalia > Artiodactyla > Bovidae > Neotragus > Neotragus pygmaeus. Next base: position 201,226 of record SJYV01035429.1, read on the forward strand.
CAAGCTGTGTAAGCAACCTAAGTTTTCCATCAATAAATGAATGAATAAATAAGATACGGTGTGTATATATATATTTACACACACAGATACAATGGGACATTACTCAGCCATAAAAATAAAATGAGATATTGCCACTCACAGTAACATGGACGGACCTGGTGGGTATTATACTAAGTGAGATAAGTTTGAACAGAGAAAGACAAATATTTTTATGCTATCATTTATATGTGGAATCTAAAAAGCAAAACAAATATAACAAACAGACTTACAGATATAGAGAATAAACTGTGGTCACCAGTGGGAAAGGGAAAAGGGGAAGGGCATGATAGGGATAGTGAATTAGGAGGTACAAACTACTATGTATATAATGGTTAAGCTACAAAGATATATTTAAAATGCAAAGATTTGGTCAATATTTTATAATAATTTATAATGGCTTATAATCTAGTATGGTGAGTCCCTTCACTGTTCACTTGACACTATCACAGTTAATCAGCTATTATTGTTTAGTCACTAAGTCATGTCCACCTCTTTGCGATGCCATGTACTGTAGCCCCCGAGGCTTCTCTGTCCATGGGATTTCTCAGGCAAGAATACTGGAGTGAGTTGCCATTTCTTTCTCCAGGGGACTTTCCTGACCCATGGATGGAACTCATATCTCCTGTATTGGCAGGAGGATTATTTACCCCCAATACAAAATAAAAAATTTTCTTTAAAAAATGGAGTATAATCTATAAAATATTGAATCACTCTGTCATATACCTGATACTAATTTGATATTGTAAATCAACTATCTTTTAATAAGATACTTTAAAATTTTTTATTCTGGAGAAAATATGAAGGCAATTTAGGGGCATTGAAAACTTTTTTTTTTTTCATTTGTTTATCTACTTATTCCTTCATTCAGACATGCCGAATGCTTCTAGGTGCCAGGCCTTGTTCGAGGCACTGGAGACCTTAGTGACTAAGGGTGGTCATGTGGGGGGTGGGGTTAGGGAGCCACAATGCAAGACTTAGGACAGAATGAAGGCAACATAGTCTATAATGGGAATTTGTGAGAGATCAAAAAGTGTTAAATTGAGGTAAGAAATAAAAATAGAAGTATGACCAACAAATTTTATCTGTTTGAAAAGTTTGTCTCATCATAGAAAGAGAGAAAATATTCTTCCTTTCTTCTCCAAAGAACCCACTGTCTCCAGGACACAAAGCATACTATAAGTCATAAAATTTTGCAATCTTCTGGTCTTATGATAAAAACTCACTTTCAGTGGAAAAGAGACTTACTATTAATCTTATACTCTTTTAAGGTGTTTTAAGACTCATTTTCATTGATAACAAGCCTAGAGTTGTGCAACTCCAGAACCATGATGATTATGAATTCCTTTCAGCTATGTGTATTGAGGGTAACCTCAGATATTACTAAAGAATATGAGATGGAATCTCAAATGCTAAGCACCAGAAGGTTCCATTCCTACTGCACGACACTCACTGTTTTGTTGTCTTCCTTACTGACTCTTTCTCGTGTATCACTCGTGCCATCTGCACACCTGCCTCCCTCTTGCTTCCTAGCCCACCTGCTGCTCCGCCGCTCCACTCCAGACAGTCCAGCCTCTGTAGACTGTGTGTGAAACAGGAGAGAAAGGGAAGTCTGAGAAATTCTCCTGAAAGAAAAGTACAAGAGATTTAATGAATGAACATTGTTACATTTATTTTAACGTTCAAATATTTTCTCTGCTTTGTTCTGGGTAACTGAGGATGTCAGATAAATGACCTCTGGTTATAAAGTACAGTGTTGCAATTTACCATCATAAAATGGAAAGGGAAATTCACAATGGAAGAAGTGATTCATTCAAGCAGTGATCAAGATATACTTTTCTTACCTTCAGCTGCCTTTGCTGTATTCACTGCTTTTGCTGTATCCCCATTCTATTAATAATGAGTGACAATTGATCTATAGGAATGCGCAACCTCAGTGAGGTCTAAGGACAAAAGTCAGTCTTCAGTTCGTAGGTGAAAAAGACTCATCAATACACACCTTGTATTATATTTGAGGTGTAGAAAGAAAGTTATTCTTCCCAAAATGTTTATTATCTAATTGCTGATTCTTTGATAAAGCTTAGTATGGCTTAAAGTTTCTTACTTCTTATATGAAAGTGATTATCTCCCTCTCTCAGCTCCAAAGTGTATAGAAAACTTGGGGTCAAATTTCTAAGCGTAAAGGCCCTTCTCAGCCTTTCAGCATCCCTGAGATGCCTGGGAAAGGGTTTGGTCAGGCTGTTTAAGGGTCACATCCTCTTTCCCTCTTCCACAGTGGAGGCTACTCATCATGCCTTTGTGGAGCCACCTGCGCTTAGGTATCTTGTAATCCCCTTCTTTGCTACTGATTGTACCTCACACTTTGAGTTTTGTTTCCAAAGACACAACATTTCCACAACATTCATTTGAATTAATACTTGTATGCAGCTTTAAAATCTTCAGATAAAGTGCTTTCATATGCTTTGTCTCATTTAATATAAAAGGCTGCATTGTACTGCAGCCAGAGTGTATGCCCTGGAGCCCCGAGTTCATAATCCCTGCTCAGTCACTTACTAGCTGTGTGAACTTGGCTGAAAACAAGGCCAGGCTGAAAGCAGTAGCTAAACCCTCTGTTTCAGTTCATACCCCATAAGTAAGACAGTGTTGGCTTCATATCAGAGTTTGAGGAAGAGATTAGGTTCAAGAATCCTAACACTCAAAATATTCAGAATCATAAGTTAGTTCTCACCCTCCCCTCTCACCACCTGCCCATAACAGTTATTAAGTCTGACTCTTCTATTTCTATACTTCTTTTATTTCCCCTTCACAAGTCTCTCTATATATCCCATTCCCTCTTCCTAGTTCAACTTCTCACTTTCCAGAGAGTAGGGGGTATAAAATACAAGACACCTTGCAATCTTGTAATTCATGCAATCTTGTAATTGAATCTTCTAATTCAAGATGGCACCATTCATTCATGAGAAAACAAACTGTATGAGACAATAAATACAAACAAGAAGAGAATGGAAAATCAGAGGAGAGGGAAATCACATCCAGCTCAGGTTGTCAGGGAATACATAAAGGAGGATGTGACTGACCTGAGACCTGCTTTCATTCATTCATTCATTCATTCACAAATGTTCATTCAACAAATTTTACTGAACATCCACTTTGGTGCTGGGAATAATCTTCACCTCTCACTATAAATCAAATATAAAACTTCATGTATGAAGTAAGCTTTTAAAGATCCTTGAGACTGAAAATTTTATGACAAATGAAAGTCATTACCTATACTAAGAACACCAGTAAAATTATTGTTGTGGTCACTGTATTTTTTTCAAGACAGTCACAAATCTAAAAATAAACATGATGTAAGAGAAAGAAAACTACCACAGAGGCAAAACTGACCTCAGGACTAAGGCTAGAAAGGATGTACCCCCATCATTTAGGTCATTAAGTTTGCTTCAGTTTCATTTGCTTATTGAAGAGTCATTCCTTCTTTACCCCTCTCAATTTATTTCATAACCAAGAAATAAACGTTGAAAGGAGGCTCACTGACATCAGCAGCTCCCCTCTGGTCCACTAGTCCTGGGTGTTCAGTCTAAGTTGATTGGCTGGATCCAGGGTGATATCAGCTATTAAATACTGTGAAGATCACACTTGTTTAAAATACTAAGACAGTGAATATCAAAGAAACACTCTTGCATTCATCAAAAATGAAAATTTGTCTCTTGTTCTGTATCCCAGATGGCCCTTCTCACTGAACCTTCTGTTGCTCTATAAACTCAAGTTCTCTTCTCCTCTCCATCTCCCTTATCAAACATTGTCACAGACAAAAAGCTGAAGCTTAGTCAGATAAGGATGAACAATTGGTAACAATTAATATCTCACAACTTCCAGCTGTCCTACATTTTAGGAAGGAGTAGAACCCTCCAAAAACAATTGCTATAGTAGACTTTATTGAATAAATGCTTATGGAATGAATAGATCTACTGAAAGAATAATAAATCAACATCTTATAGATAGAATCTTCTGGGCAAGCAGCAGGCTCTTCCAGTGTCTGAAAATTCTCAAGAACAGCTCTTCAATAATAAAGCCAATATAGCCATGGATTTGTTTCCTGTATTCTTTGTTGTTCCAGGTTCTCAACCCAATTCAAACACTGTCTAAGCCTCATTTGCCAGAAACAGTTTTAACAGCAATCTCTTCATTTTGACTCATAAAAAAGAGCAAAATGAGGCCAGTACAACTAATGCTGCATCAGGAACATAAGCTGCAGCAAGAACCCCATGAGTTCACTTCAGGATGGGGCAGAAGGCGAGAGGAGGCTGACTGATAGAGGCCACAGTCTGGGATCTTGACTAAAATCTTGGCTGGTAGAAGCTGATAGAATGGACCACAGTGGAGACAGAGACTCAATTTCCTATCTGCAATAACAGACTACTCTCCAGAGGAAAGCCTAAGCAATTGAGCAGCTGCTTGGGCACATTTTGAAGTCCTTGTAGTAGTAACCAGGACATCCATTCGTGATAAAATGTCACCCCTCCCCTGTCATCACTCTTAATCTCCCAGCCCTGATTAACATTTCCTGATGAGCATCCCTCATCTCTCACCTGTTCATTGTCTATCTCCTCCAAAAAGAATGCAAATCCATAAGAACAGAGACTGTTTCATCCACTGCTGTAGAGCCAATGCATTAAACACAGTATATACTTGGATAAGTGTTTCTAGTTGAAATTAACACAAAACACATTAACTAAGGCATTGACCACTAATGCCAAAGAAGCTGAAGTCGAACAGTTCTATGATGACCTACAAGACTTTCTAGAACTAATGCCAAAAACATGTCATTTTCATCATAGGGGACTGGAATGCAAAAGTAGGAAGTCAAGACATATCTGGAGTAACAGGCAAATTTGGCGTTGGAATACAAAATGAAGCAGGACAAAGGCTAACAGAATTTTCCAAGAGAATGCACTGGTTATAGCAAACACCCACTTCAAACAACACAAAAGAAGACTCCACATGGACATCACCAGGTGGTCAATACTAAAGTAAGACTGATTATATTTTTTGCAGCCAAAGATGGAGAAGCTTTATAGAGTCAGCAAAACAAGAACGGGAGCTGACTGTGGCTCAGATCATGAACTCCTTATTGCCAAGTTCAGATTTAAATTGAAGAAAGTAGGGAAAACCACTAGACTATTCAGGTATGACATAAATCAAGCCCCTTATGATTATACAGTGGAAGTGATAAATAGGGATTAGATGTGACAGAGTCCCTGAAGAACTATGGATGGAGGTTTGTGACACTGTACAGGAGGAGGTAATCAAGACCATTCCCAAGAAAAAGAAATGGCAAAAAGGCAAAATGGTTGTCTGAGGAGGCCTTCAATTGCCATGATATTGAATGGTTTACCTTGGAAACGAACAGAGATAATTCTGTCGTTTTTGAGATTACATCTAAGTACTGCATTTCGGACTCTTGTTGACTATGACGGCTACTCCATTTCTTCTAAGGGATTCCTGCCCACAGAAGTAGGTCATCTGAGTTAAATTCACCCATTCCGGTCCATTTTAGTTCGCTGATTCCTAGAATGTTGCTGTTCACTCTTGCCATTTCCTGTTTGACCACTTCCAATTTGCCTTGATTTATGGACCTAACATTTCAGGTTGTTATGCAGTATTGCTCTTTACAGCATTGAATCTTGCTTCTATCAACAGTCCCATCCACAACTGGGTGATGTTTATGCTTTGGTTCCATCCCTTCATTCTTTATGGAGTTATTTCTCCACTCATCTCCAGTAGCATATGGGGCACCTACCGACCTGGGGAGTTCATCTTTCAATGTCCTATCTTTTTGCCTTTTCATACTGTTCATGCAGTTTTGAGAATCCAGGCAAGAATCCTGAAGTGGTTTGCCATTCCCTTCTCCAGTGGGCCACATTCTGTCCTACCTCTCCAGCATGACTCTCCCATCTTTGGTGGCCCAACATGGCATGGCTTAGTTTCATTGAGTTAGACAACGCTGTAGTCCATGTGATCAGATTGGCTAGTTTTCTGTGATTATGGTTTGAGTGTGTCTGCCCTCTGATGCCTTTTGCAACACCTATCATCTTACCTGGGTTTCTCTTACCTTGGACATGGGGTAGCTCTTCAGGCTGCTCCAGCAAAGCACAGCCACTGCTCCTTACCTTGGATGAGGGGTATCTCCTCAGGGCCACCCCTCCTGACCTTGAACGTGGAGTAGCTCCTCTTGGCCCTCCTGTGCCCATGCAGCGGCCGCTCCTTGGACATGGGGTTGCTCCTCTCAGCCACCTCCCCTNCCTGCCCCCAATCCCTCCCAGCATCAGAGTCTTTTTCAATGAGTCAACTTTTCGCATGAGGTGGCCAAATTGCTATGGTGTAATTGTTGTTTCTACTGTTTTTATAGTATTAGCATAGCAAAGTAGCACTAATATTTGTCCAAGTTTATTGAGATAAAATTCACATGTTTTATTAAAGGCTTATGATGTACAACATACTGGTTTGATATTGCAAAATGATTACCAGAGTAACATTAGCTAATATTGCCATCATATATTTGCTGTTTTGTGTGTGTGTATGTGTGTGTGTGGTAATAACATTTAAAATCTCCTCTTAGAAACTTCTAAGTACGTAGGGTAGTATTAAACATTATAATCTCTATGATATATATTAGATCCCCAAAATTTGCGTGTTTTATACCTTGAAGATTACACTCTTTGACAAACATCTCATTTCTCTTACCTTTAAGCTCATGACAACAATCTGCCATACTACTTTCTGATTCTATTGTTTGTCCTTTTTTTTTTTATTGCAAATATATGTACTTACACTATGTGTCCTCTGTCTGGCTTATTTCACTTAGCATCGTGTCCCCAGGTCCATCTGTGTTATCCCAACTGGCAGGATTTTCCCCTTCTCATGGTGAATAATGTTCCATTGTGTATCTGTTTTATATATTCTTTATTTATTCATCTGTAGATGTACACGTAGGTTGTTTCTATATCTTGTCTGTTGTAAATTGTTGCATTGAACATGGGAGTGCATTATCTCTGATATAATGATTTTATTTCAGTTAAATAATATTTATTTTGTACACAAAAGTAGGACTGCTGTATTATATGGTAGGATTTTGGGGGATTTTTTTGAGTAGCTGCTATGCTATTTTTCCATAGTGTTTGAACCAATTTCACATTCCCACCACCAGTGCACAAAGGTTTCCTTTTCACCACATCCTTGCTAACACTTGTCTCTTAAATTTTTTTATGGTAGCCATTCTAACTGATGTAAAGTAGTTTCTCATTGTGGTTTTTTTTTAATGTCATCTCCCCATTGATTAGTGATTTTGAGTATCTGTTCATGTAATTATCAGCCATTTATATGCCTTCTTTGGAAAAAAAAATCTGTTTGATTTCCCTGTCCATTTAAAGAAAATATTTGCTTCTTCTCTATTGAATTGTATGAGTTCCTTTAATATCTTGGATAGTAATACTTTTTATGTATGTGATTTGGAAATGTCATCTTCCATTCTGTAGGTCACCTTTACATTTTGTTAATAGCTTCCAAGGCTTGCACTTTTGGTGTGTCATCCAAATAATTTCTTGCTAAGACCAGTGTCAAGAAGCTTTTGCCTTGGTTTCCAATAGGAGTTTTACAGTTTCAGTTCTTATGTTTAACTCTTTAATTTATTTCAAGTTAATTTGTTTTTTGAGAGGTGTGAGATAGGGTTCTAAACTAATTTTACTGCTATTATTATCTAGTTTTTTTCTAGCACAATTTACTGAAGAGACTGTAATTTCTGCACTGAGTATTATTGGCTTTGGTCAAATTTTTATTGACTGTATAAGCGCAAGTTTAGCTTTGTATTTTTTCATGTAATGATCTGTGTATCTATTTTTTTTGAAAATGCCATACAGTTTTAATTTCTTTAGATTTGTGATACAGTTTCAAATCAGGGAGTGTGATGCCTCCAGCTTTATTTCCTCTCTCAGTATTTTTTTTTTTTNACTATTCAGGTATGACATAAATCAAGCCCCTTATGATTATACAGTGGAAGTGATAAATAGGGATTAGATGTGACAGAGTCCCTGAAGAACTATGGATGGAGGTTTGTGACACTGTACAGGAGGAGGTAATCAAGACCATTCCCAAGAAAAAGAAATGGCAAAAAGGCAAAATGGTTGTCTGAGGAGGCCTTCAATTGCCATGATATTGAATGGTTTACCTTGGAAACGAACAGAGATAATTCTGTCGTTTTTGAGATTACATCTAAGTACTGCATTTCGGACTCTTGTTGACTATGACGGCTACTCCATTTCTTCTAAGGGATTCCTGCCCACAGAAGTAGGTCATCTGAGTTAAATTCACCCATTCCGGTCCATTTTAGTTCGCTGATTCCTAGAATGTTGCTGTTCACTCTTGCCATTTCCTGTTTGACCACTTCCAATTTGCCTTGATTTATGGACCTAACATTTCAGGTTGTTATGCAGTATTGCTCTTTACAGCATTGAATCTTGCTTCTATCAACAGTCCCATCCACAACTGGGTGATGTTTATGCTTTGGTTCCATCCCTTCATTCTTTATGGAGTTATTTCTCCACTCATCTCCAGTAGCATATGGGGCACCTACCGACCTGGGGAGTTCATCTTTCAATGTCCTATCTTTTTGCCTTTTCATACTGTTCATGCAGTTTTGAGAATCCAGGCAAGAATCCTGAAGTGGTTTGCCATTCCCTTCTCCAGTGGGCCACATTCTGTCCTACCTCTCCAGCATGACTCTCCCATCTTTGGTGGCCCAACATGGCATGGCTTAGTTTCATTGAGTTAGACAACGCTGTAGTCCATGTGATCAGATTGGCTAGTTTTCTGTGATTATGGTTTGAGTGTGTCTGCCCTCTGATGCCTTTTGCAACACCTATCATCTTACCTGGGTTTCTCTTACCTTGGACATGGGGTAGCTCTTCAGGCTGCTCCAGCAAAGCACAGCCACTGCTCCTTACCTTGGATGAGGGGTATCTCCTCAGGGCCACCCCTCCTGACCTTGAACGTGGAGTAGCTCCTCTTGGCCCTCCTGTGCCCATGCAGCGGCCGCTCCTTGGACATGGGGTTGCTCCTCTCAGCCACCTCCCCTAACCCTGGGCATGTGTAGCTCCTTTCAGCCGCCAATCTGATCTCGAGCGTGGGGTAGCTCCCCTCAAGCACATATGCAAGACTGTGACCCAACCAGTAATGCTGAAGAAGCTGAACTTGAACGGTTCTATGAAGACCTGCAAGACCTTTTAGAACTAACACCTAAAAAGGATATCCTTTACATTATAGGGGATGGAATGCAAAAGTAGGAAGTCAAGAACACCTGGAGTAACAGGCAAATTTGGCCTTGGAGTACAAAATGAAATGGGGCAAATATAATTTTGCCAGGAGAACGCACTGGTCACAGCAAACACCTTTTTCCAACAACACAAGACAAGACTCTACACATGGACATCACCAGATGGTCAACACCAAAATCAGATTGATTATATTCTTTGCAGCCAAAGATGGTGAAGCTCTATGCAGTCAGCAAAAACAAGACTGGGAGCTGACTGTGCCTCAGATCATGAACTCCTTATTGCCAAATTCAGACTTGAATTGAAGAAAGTGGGGAAAACCACTAGACCATTCAGGTATGACCTAAAACAAATCCCTTATGATTATACAGTGGAAGTGAGAAATAGTTTTAAGGGACTAGATCTGACAGACAGAGTGCTTGATGAACTATGGATGGAGGTTCATGACATTGTACGGCAGACAGGGATCAAGATCATCCCCATGGAAAAGAAATGCAAAAAAGCAAAATGACTGTCTGAGGAGGCCTTACAAATAGCTGTGAAAAGAAGAAAAGTGAAAAGGAAAGATACAAGCATCTGAATGCAGAGTTCCAAAGAATAGCAAGGAGAGATAAGAAAGCCTTCCTCAGCAATCAAAGAACTATAGGGAAAAAGCAGAATGGGAAAGAGTAGAGATCTCTTCAAGAAAATGAGAAATACCAAGGGAATATTTCAGGCAAAGATGGGCTCGATAAAGGACAGACATGGTATGGACCTAACAGAAGCATAAGATATTAAGAAGAGGTGGCAAGAATACGCAGAAGAACTGTACAAAAAAGATCTTCATGACCCAGATAATCACGATGGTGTGATCACTCACCTAGAGCCAGACATCTTGGAATGTGAAGTCAAGTGGGCCTTAGAGAGCATCACTATGAACAAAGCTAGTGGAGGTGATGGAATTCCAGTGGAGCTGTTTCAAATCCTGAAAGATGATGGTGTGAAAGTGCTGCACTCAATATGCCAGCAAATTTGGAAAACTCAGCAGTGGCCACAGGACTGGAAAAGGTCAGTTTTCATTCCAATCCCAAAGAAAGGCAATGCCAAAGAATGCTC
>SJYV01035430.1:2787-18583 GCA_006410875.1 Neotragus pygmaeus
AAAAAAAAAAAATTGTGTATGGTGTCCAGGAAATTAACTTTCTCAATTCAAACTTTACAACTGACACAACAAGTTTAAGTACAGAGTCCACATGTAAATCTGACATAATCTGGGGAGTAGAATGTGGCCAACATTCAATAAAGAAAAGAAAACAAAAAGAATGACACAGTTTGAGTAAGAAACGTCAATGAATTCTTTCACATTTCACGTGGGTTTCTGAGGCCCAAGTTAACTAAAGATGTGGTTAATGAGTTTCTTATACTTGAGCTTCTGCCTCAGCTTTCTGCTTCTGTTGAGTCTATAACTGTATTTACTTATTTCGCTTACATGCTTTTCTCTAAAACACCCAAGTATTTTTAATGACTAACATTGAGATATCTGTATACAGGCCCAGTGCCATCCCTACCTGACACACTGAAGAATGGAGAGCTCTTCCCAAGCACAGCTGTTGCAGATCTGAAATACTTCATTCCTTTGTTACATAGAGGCCTACAGACTGGAAGGGTGTTGGGTTGTGTAAAAAGGGAGGTCAGGACATTGCTCTCTGAAGCACGAATCATTGTGATAAGAAAACTTGAAGAAAATCCAACATGATGCTAACAGTGTAGGGATTTGGGTGGTCTTCATCTGTCTTGCGTGTTTGCTTTTGTGTATTTTCTAAGATAAGAATTGCTCTAGCAATAATTATTAAAAATCATAGTGCTGGTGATGGTATAGAATTTTAGGATGGTGCAGAAATGACATTTGGCCAGAGCACCGAGGGAAGTTTGAAGTCTCTTGGCATTGAGTATGAGGTGACCACACAAGGCCAATGATGGGACAGTATGCCAACAAAGTAAGGAAAGGCAATGTGACCTCTATTATTAGCTGCGGTAAGAGCTTCCAAATCTTACGAATGACTGTGTTGGGGGCTTCTTATCCCGATTAGGTCGATGACATTAGAACATTATCATAGCTCTCTCCTCCCTTGTACGCCACTCCAAAGCACTAAATCCAAGTTTCTTAAGTTACTTCTCCACTGAAGGCAGAAACTTCACTGTTTCACAGTGACAGGAAAGGCAGAGAGAGAGACAGAGACCATATGGTATTTACTCAGCAAATGGTCTGCTCTATACTGGTTCTCCCTTTTCTGGGGCTGAATACAGAAGAAGTCTGGGTAGAAATGATGATGATGAACAGGACAAGAAAGAAAGCTAATATAGACAGCTTTGAGGGAGAATCTTGGCCTCTTGTTATTCTCAGGCAGGACCTTCAAAACGGACCATACTAAGTCTGGGATCTCAAATCTTTTAACTGGATATTGTGATTCCATTCACCAAGACACTGACAAACAAAATGTATGTTAATGAAACAAATCTCATTCATGGTTTTCTTCCTCCTTACAGCAGTTAGGAGGAAAAAGTACATGTAAGAAACTTGTTCCTCCAGAGGCCATAATGTGATTATAAAGAAAATAGTAAAAACACANAAGACACTGACAAACAAAATGTATGTTAATGAAACAAATCTCATTCATGGTTTTCTTCCTCCTTACAGCAGTTAGGAGGAAAAAGTACATGTAAGAAACTTGTTCCTCCAGAGGCCATAATGTGATTATAAAGAAAATAGTAAAAACACAGACACACACACATGAATACTTACAAAATCATCATAATGCTATCCATTAAAAAAGTTTTTTTTCATGTCTTTATAGTGCCTGAGGGCCTTGGTTTAAAATATACAAAAGAAGTAAAAATAATTCAATGTTACATTATAAATTAATAGTATTACTGAAAAAAATCAAGCTGAGTTTCATTTCAATTACCTACTTTGTCCATCCATGAAAATTTATAAAATCAGTCCAATAAGAACATAGCAAAAAAGCTGTTTCCTGGACTTTAATTTGATGCAATTTGAACTCAGTAGTATTAATCTCTTCAATNGCTTTTTCATGCCCAATTCAGCCACTGACTGGATGGTTTCTTGAAGGCCAATGTTAAAGAAAAAATTATTCTGGCGCTTGTTAAAATGGTAAAGTAATACAATTGAGGAGGAAAATGAAGCTCAGCTCCAGATACAGTAAGGAGTGGGGATGTATACCCAAGGAGCAGAGTGAGGGATCGGTGGATGGAAAATCACTCAGAACCCTCAGGGGTGGCAGGGTTGGGGGGGGTGCTTGATAATCCAACCTAACAAGATTCTTGCTGAAGGTAGGCCAAGGTCATAGACACTGAGGCAGATAGCTAGAAGCTGAAAGCAGCATTTAAAGGACATCAGTTAAGGGCACCAAGAACAAAAAGTTGTTCAGTAAGGAGATGTAATTCATAACTCACCCCTGGGCTGTGCAGTCCGCACTATTTAAATAGTTTCAAAATGTAAGCGTTGTAGTAACAGCGACATAAGCAATATAGCTGGTGGGGGAAGGGCAGGGGTAAATGTATTCAAATACAATCCAGGACCTGTTTACAAGGCGTAAGCCGTGGTTAGGAAAACAGTGAAGCCTCGGAGCTACCAGTAGCCGGCGGTCCCTGCCACCCTCAGACCTGAGTTCAAGGGCAAGGGGAGGGGCGGTCATGAGAGCAGCTGCTCTGTTAGGGCAGCCTGCCAGGAGGGGGGGGGGGCCTCTTATCCAGGGGAAGAAATACCCCCACTCCCTGCCTTCCATTCCCTTAGAATCCAGTCACCTGCTGAGGCCACCACTAACCAGCAGGAAGCCGGAGGAGGAGGGAGCCTGTCCACCTCATCCACAAAGGTCAGTGTCCCGAAGGACACCCAGGGTTAAGAAGACTTCTGCAGAAGACAGCGTCCAGCAGAGACAGCTAGAAGGTCAGGACTGGAAGACAATAAGTAGTATCTAAAATTAACACATCAAAAAATAGCACCACTTCCTTTTTTTTTTGGCCAGCCCTCATGGCTCTCAGGATCTGAAGTCCCGTACCAGGGATCGAACCCATGGGCTCTGCATTGGAAGCACGGAGTTCTAGCCTCTGGACCACCAGGGAACTCCCACTCCATGCCCCCTGCAGCTGTGTATTGCACACAGGACCCGCCCCCTTCTTAGCTCCGCCCCTTCCCACGCTGAGCCCACATGTCCAGCTCGCCTTGGTGACATCCTCAGAGGCTCCCAACTAAAATTCTCTCTTAAGTCTGAATTTATTTATTTATTTAACCATTTATCCATGCTTAGGACTCCAGTTATATTCCGTATCATCATTTGATATTTTGTGCATTTCCTGTGTACCCCACTAATTACAAAGCCTTGAGGCAACCTCCTTGCCCATGGAGCAAGCGGGTCAATATGGAGCACACGATGACTCAGCACTCAAGCCTGGCTCTGCTTCACGTGATTCAAGGGAACCTCCACTTCGTCTCTAAACTGGAGAGCATGGTGCCAGCTGCTCGGGGCAGTGGTGAGGGGAGTGAGATAAGCTGTGTGAAGTCCTTGGGCTGCGGTCATTGATTAACAGGTGTGGACAAAACATCCGTCCAACGGACCTCGTGAATGACCGAGTCAAAAGGCAAGACATTTGAGGCCCAACATAGGATCTCACTATAAATTTAATATTTGTATGTGATTCATAGTGTTACCATCCTGGTTCTTGGACTCTTTGATCAATGAAATTGATATGAGGGCAGAGGAGAAATTCAGGCAAGGCTGTACTGGGACTCATGCTGCAGAAAGAGAATGAAAACAAGTAACAGGTTCCCTTGCTTGTTCCCTAAGGGGAGCTGATCTCTTAAATGGGGAGGAGGTAGAGACAGATTAAAAAGCAGAGATGTCATTTTGCTGACAAAGGTCTGTATAGTTAAAGCTCTGGTTTTTCCAGTAGTCATGTACGAGCAGAGTTGGGCCATAAAGAAGGCTGAGTGCCAAAGAATTGATGCTTTCAAATTGTGGTGCCGAAGAAGACTCTTGAGAGTCCCTTGGACTGCAAGGAGTTCAAGCCAGTCAATCCTAAAAGAGATGAGTCCTGAATATTCACTGGAAGGACGGAGGCTGAAGCTGAAGCTCCAGTACTTTGGCACCCTGATGGAAAGAGCCAACTCATTGGAAAATACCTCAATGCTGGGAAAAATTGAAGACAAAAGGAGAAGGAAAGGGCAGAGGATGCCATGGTTAGGTATCATCACCACCTCAATGGATGTGAGTCTGAGCAAATTCCAGGAGACGGTGAAGGACAGAGGAGCCTACCATGCTGCAGTCCCTGGGATTGCCAAGAGTCGGATACGACTTAGCGACTGAACANAGAAGGAAAGGGCAGAGGATGCCATGGTTAGGTATCATCACCACCTCAATGGATGTGAGTCTGAGCAAATTCCAGGAGACGGTGAAGGACAGAGGAGCCTACCATGCTGCAGTCCCTGGGATTGCCAAGAGTCGGATACGACTTAGCGACTGAACAAGTCACATCAGTCCTGGTACCTTTTATGGCACAAGAAACTTTTCATCTCTTTGGGACACTGCATTTTCCAAGTCACTTTTGAAAATAAAACATTTGCATTAAAAAAAAAAATCAGAGGAGTTGCACCTTTTTTTTGGTGATGTTTGACCACATTAATGTTTCTGGGACTGGCATCATCATACTGAAAACCAGAGATGCCTTGGAGAAATGCCATCCACTTTGGCCAACTTACAGGAGTGGAAACCAGGGCCATGAAAGACTCGGCGGCCTGCCCACGTGGGCTCGGCCTGGTGGTGGCCAGGCTTGGGCCCCTGACTCTGCTCTCTGACTGCCTGGGAGATCGCTGGACAGTGGTTTCTATTGTGTTTTCTGTTTTAAAAGCAGAAGTGAACACTTCAAGTGGCCTGGTCCTGTCCAGCCTCAGGCTCAACTGGTGAAACAGGAAGAAGAGACTGGAACAGGGGACAGCACTAGCCTCCCCTTCCCCGGCCTGAGAGCACCGCAGCCCCGGGTGTTGGCAAGATTGAGGCCGTTTGGGCCTGTCCCCCAGCCTGTCCCCCGGGCCTGTTGCCTTCAATCGCGTCCGGGGTTCGGGCAACTGTGCTGTGCTCACAGGACATGCAGGAGATGACACGTGGGAGACTCCTGCTCTCTGGGGCAGGAAAGGGGGAAGAGGCCGTGTGACGCCTCTGGTCTCCACTTGGCAGGCCGACNGTGGTTAAAAACCCTTTCTGCTGCCCTCACCAGATCTTGGATTGATTGCTCCCCTAGTCTGTCTATCTTTTGCAACTTTCTCCTGATGTCCAGGGCTGCCTGATTCACAAACACTAGTATAACTGCCGCCTGTGACTCATCAGCCTGTGGGTCCATGGGGGTGTATTGCCTGAAGGCTTCCATTAACCTCTCTAGGAAATCTGCCGGGCTCTCTGTTGGTTCCTGTCTAACCAAATTTACCTTGGCCAAATTTGTTGGTCTCTTGGTGGCTGCTCGGAGGCCAGCCATGAGAGTCTGGTGGTACACTTGGAGATGCTCCGTACCTTCAGCACATTTGAAGTCCCATTGGGGTCGCGTCAGAAGAAATCCTTCATCAATAAGATTGGCTTGCATGGTGGGCATTCCATCCACCCCTGGAACATGTTTCCGTGCCTCTGGCAAGATCTGTTCTCATTCCTCCATGATGAAGAGCAACTGTAGTAGCTGCTGACAGTCATCCCAAGTGGGGTTATGGGTGAAAAGAACAGATTCTAGAAAATCAATTAGGCCCTGGGGTTTTTCTGAGAATGAAGGGGTTTTGGTCTTCCAATTATAAAGATCACTGATGGAAAAGGGCCAGTACTGATATGTTCATCCTCCGTCTGGGTGGGTTGGCCCCGCCTGAAAGGGAAACGCCTGGACCGTTGAGGTGGGGGCCTCTGGGTCACCATCGCCTGCCAAACCGAGGATCTCCCTGGTCCGTCCTCGGGTCCCCTGGGCGGAGCCCCCTTCCTGGGTTGGGGCCGAAGGTTCAGCATCCCTTTGTGCTCCTCTGGAAGATATCTGTGGTACCTGAGGGGGCAAAGGTGGGTGCACATAGGGAGCTGGGGAGAGACTGGTTTCCAGATCAATTAGGTTAGGATATAGTGAGGATTCCTGGAATACTGGCATTGTCCAGCCATTGCGATCTTTATGCTCTTCCTCTTTGGATGCCTCCATGACAAGTGCCTGTGGGACTAACGAGGTTAACAAAGTAGGGGATGGGGGAGTAAAAGGTTTCAGCCAGGCTGGTGGATTTTCCACCAAATCTTGCCAGACTAGGATGTAGGGTGTCTGATCTGGATGTCCATATGGACTAGGAGCGGGCACTGCATGGGCGATTGGCAGGCTGAAAGTCCTCTCCTGTGGCCAACCAACATTAAAAGCNGGCTGGTGGATTTTCCACCAAATCTTGCCAGACTAGGATGTAGGGTGTCTGATCTGGATGTCCATATGGACTAGGAGCGGGCACTGCATGGGCGATTGGCAGGCTGAAAGTCCTCTCCTGTGGCCAACCAACATTAAAAGCAGGCCATTCAGAGGAGCAAAAAGTTACTAATTTGTTCCTCTTCACCGGCACTGATAGATGCGGTGTTCTAGACTTAAAATCAGAAAAATGATCAGTCATAAGGGACAGAGGAGTGAAAATTGCTTGTCCCGTGATTATGGAGTAAAACACAGGAGATGAGACAAACACACAGAGAGTGGAGACAGTGCCGGCATACACAAAGATGCGACAGAGGACAGACAAATATCAGCCGAGAACATAGTACTGGTCTTCCTAGGGCCCCCTGAACCTTCTTATCCCTCGAGGTTACCTTACTGAAAGGCGTTCACTGCCCACCAGATTCAGGCATCCACCGCCCACCAGATTCCAGATCAAGAAAGAAGCTCTCTTCCCCACAGAGCCAGCTGCCTTCCAGCATGTTTGCTGGGCCTCGGCCTTATGCTGGCTAGGGCAACTAGTTCGCCCCTGACCAGACCTGACACCTATCTGAGCAGATACCTTTCCTCTAAATAAGGAAACCCCTTCTACTGGGAGGGCACTATTCTCAGTTAAAGGGATCCCGGACGAGCCTGCAAATGTTATGACCTGAGTCCGGATCCCCAGAACTGAGAGAATAAGACGTCCACAGCAATGCAAAAGCAAAAAGGGGTTTTATTGCTAGCTAGAGCTAGGGCTCAGGTCTCATCCAGTGCAGTGGAATCTGACAAGAGCCCCGAGCTTTGGGTTATACTGCTTNGATCCCCAGAACTGAGAGAATAAGACGTCCACAGCAATGCAAAAGCAAAAAGGGGTTTTATTGCTAGCTAGAGCTAGGGCTCAGGTCTCATCCAGTGCAGTGGAATCTGACAAGAGCCCCGAGCTTTGGGTTATACTGCTTATATAGGGTATTCTCGTGCACAAAATTTGAAAAATGGGAGTCTCTGGGTCTGATTGGCCACCCTCTGGTTAGGGGTTAGGTGTTGAGTTTTAACTGGCTCTCATTTTCCCCAGGCTGTCTGCGAGTCCTGATTGGTTCCCATTTCATGGGCTTGCCACGGGTTCTGATTGGTCCATGGGTGGTGGGGTGATTCCCGTAATTGTGACTCCCATCTTCAGGAAACTGAAACTTAGGTCTAATGGTTACTAAAACCTGTCATGGCGTTGGTCTGGCCCTAAGAGTTTATATGCATATGTGTTGGGGGCCCAAGTGTCTCCTTCTTTTCCTTTCTTGCTCCTGGGCTTGCATGTCTGTGTCTATGATGCTTTCCAAAGTCCTGCTTTGTTCTCCAAGCAGTGCTTGCTTGGTTTCGGTTTGCTGGTCCCTCCCTCCCTCTTTCGGGGGAGGGGGGTCGGGGGAGCTGGGATGTCACTGGTACCCCACTCTCCGCCTACGTCACCCCCTGACCCGCCCCCGTGCAAGCCCCGCTGCAGGCATCTCTGTGGAATGTCCTGCCACCACCCTGGAATCACATGGGGGAGCACGTCTCCTTCATGCAAGCCTCCTGCGGAGATATTTCCCAGCTCCTCTCTCTTCCACTGTGGCCGGGGTCATGTCGCATCACGTCGCATTGCTCAGCAGCAGTGGCTCCCGGTTGAGATTGGGCGTTTGGGCTGCTGGCTCTGTGGCATCCTCAGCGGCCGGAGAATAAGACCCGTCCTCGGGACATTCGAGCCGGTTGTCAGGAGCCACCTGGCGGCCGCTTTTATATTGTCCCTCCCCTCTGGAGCTTCGGCGAGACCTTCATAAGGGTTGTGACTCAGCCGCTGGCCCAAGGCAGAACTCTCAGACAATGGCTACTCTGGCGGGGACAGTCCCAGTGGCACCGAGGCCTAGGGATGTCCTGCTGCCGCCGGAGATTGGTCCTCTAGGTGTCTGAGGAGGGTGACCGTCGTGACACTCCAGATCCATCCTGTGGGGTGGCCTGATGGGGCTGACCAGCATCTCCCCATGCCCTTGCGGCCACAGAGACAGACCGGCTGGACCCTACCTGGGCCGGGCCAGTGTGGTGGGCAGGGAGAAAGTCTTCCCTGCCTGGAACACCTGGACTCAGAGTCAGAGGTCCGGCCTCCTCCTGGGCCGCCCTTAGGAGCGTTCACTTTGCCCTCGGCCACCGCCGGAGGTGGGACCGGCCCGGACTGTGGCATGGATGTCACTGGAGGGCGCACCTGGGTCCGTGCCTTAGGGTTCTTTCTGACTGAAGTGTTATCTGTGTTGCACTCCGGAGGTGGGGACCCGCCCACTGGAGTCATGAGGGTTGACCAGGAGAGGCCAGCGAGTGTGGGAGTGTGTGCGATCCCCTGTGGGGTCCAGTTGCCCAAGGCTTCTCCTGACACACATGCTTTTTCTTTTTCAAAGTCCCAATAGGCCCGGAGATGTGGATGGACTGGACCCTGCTTCCTCCGGTGGCCAGAGAGGGCGTGCTCAACCCTTCAGCATGCCCTCGTGGGTCTCGGTCATTGGATGGGACTTTTTCTCACCCTCCTCAACTCCCTGAATCCCGGTCAGGAGATGTGGACCGGCTCAGGCTATCTTGGGCTCTCCATCTAGGATGGTCTTGGCCCCTGTGCAGTCCCTGGTTGGGGCCCACTCTTCTTGTTGGGGGCCCCTCTCTGATGGTTCTTCTATTTGCACATCAAAGCCAAAACCCGTTCAGACACTTGGACTGAATGGTACACCTACCTGTGTGGGCGAAGAGGGGAGGGCGTTCCTGGCCAGCTTTCTCTCCCTTTGTGTTCGTGTCCCCACTTTTGCCACCATGCACCCCCTCCCCTGTTCTCACCTCCACCCCACCCTGGGCGAGCAGATGACCCCCCCAAGAGCTCCAGGCCTGGTGTTTATGGGGTAGTGCTGGAGACAGGTGGCTGAGCCAAGATTCCAGGGTCCCTCCCTGTGAGTCATAGATGGGGCCANTCCCCTGTTCTCACCTCCACCCCACCCTGGGCGAGCAGATGACCCCCCCAAGAGCTCCAGGCCTGGTGTTTATGGGGTAGTGCTGGAGACAGGTGGCTGAGCCAAGATTCCAGGGTCCCTCCCTGTGAGTCATAGATGGGGCCAACTATCAGCTGCTATCATTTTGTTGCCCTTAATAGGCCTTTTTTTTTGTCACCAGATAAGTGCTGACATGGTGTGCTTTGGTGTCTGCCACCAAAGACTTTGGGTCTCTGGATGCACATGGGGCTCCAGGCTTTTGGGCCACCAACTGGTGTCTGATTTGGCCTTTGCCACTGGAGCCGCCTGCCTGGGGCTATGTGCCAGCTCTTGTGGGGTGTGTCTACCTGACCCAACTTGTGGTGCTACCTTTGGCCTTTGGGTGACCCAAGACTGGCAAGGAGAGGGTACCCTATGGCAGGCACCTGGTGGTGGTTAGGACACCTGTCCTGTCATGTGCCACATGTCATTCTTCTCTTGGGGTTTTGGCTGTTCTTGCCTGAGGTGAGATGGTGGGGAGGTTGCTGGTGAGACTTAAAGTGGGCCCTTCTGTTGATTGTTCTTGCCAGGCCTCCTCCAGCTCCACCTTGGCTCAACTGATTGATGTGGTGTGGTTGTGCTCTCCAGGGCTGAGCCCAAGCTGTGCTGGATGAGGGATGAGTGTCCTTGGTGAATGTGTCTGCTTTTCTCAGTCTGTTCATGGGGGCCCTTGCCTGTCTTTCCCCTTGTCTGCTGGGGAGGGTGAGGAAGGCAGGGGGAGGGTGAAGAAGGCAGGGGTTGGGTGCAGCCTCTGGCCCTGACCTTTGGTCTCCTGTCCCATGCCTTTGAGCATCAGTGAGGCCATTGGTTTTCTGACACAGCAGATGCTCTTGTTTTGCCTTCATGGTATGTGCCTTGTGAGCAGCCCTCTCCACTCTGCCCACAGTGGGGAAAGCTGCACTGTGTGCCCTGTGTGGGTGTGTGAGCATGCCTCATTTGACCCTTGGTGGTGTCCCTGGAGTGCTCCAGTTCATCCCTCAGGTGTCTGAGGCTGAGGGGTGGTGTCATTTCTCTTAACCCAGTGTTCCCTGTGTTTCCCTGCCATGTTGGTGTGGGTCCCTTTGCGGGGTGGGGGGGCTCCAGACAGTAGGAGAGGCATGCCTGTTCCCCTTGTTGTGGAGGCTGATGGATGAGGCCTTGCAGGGGGTAGGGTGTGGGCTCTGCTCTGGCCCTGATTGTGCATGTGCTTCTGTGTGGTTTTCTACTAACCTGTATTGTAGACTCCCTCAGAACTGCCCCCCCCACCAGTCCTGCCCAGCTGAGGACTGGCAGTTTGTGGAGTGTTTTTGTGGGCCTGAAAGGGAGATGATTGGGTGAAGGATCGCATGCCCATGGTGAGAAAGCCTTCTCTAGTGATTCAAGAGGGAGTCTTAGGGTACTGGAACCTCCAGCTGCTGCTCCTCCCAAGTGTGCAGTGGCCACCATGGTGACTGCCAGAGCATGTGGGCAAAAAAACCCCTTCTTCTCTGTGGGGGGGTGGGTGAGTGCACTGGCCCTACAGTGAGGCTGTGTGTGGCTCATTGTCTACTGTGGCCTGTGCCTCCCCCCTCTGAGTTAGGGGAGGGTCCTTCTGGGCCCTGCTGGGTATTTGGCAAGTGCGGGACTGTGCCTGTGCTGTGTGTATGTGTGGCTGGCCCTGTGGTGTTAGCCCAGGGGGAAGGGGGCTATGGAGTGCAATGCTTGGTTGGCCCTGGCTTCCCCAGCCCTACAGTGGTAGTGAACAGGAGCCTATTATACCTGCCCTTGCCCCTGAGCTTCAGCTCGTGGCAGTGTGTGGTCATGGTCTGGGCTGCCTTGTTTGAGAACATGTCACCAGGATGTTGAGCCTTGGGGTCAGACTAGATGGAAGATGGATTTGTTGAGGATGGATGGAGGTAGATGGGTGGATAGCATGCAGGCCCTGGTGGAAAGGCCAGATTGTGAGGCCTTTGCTGATGATGGCCAGGATTGGCTGGTGTCCCAGTTATTGCAGGACTGTCTTTGTGTGGGTGGTGATGGGATCCTGTGATGGTTTTCCTGGTGGCCTGGCTTGGGATGCCTGTGGTGATGAGATCCTGTGGTGTACCCTGGTGGCTGACTCACATTCCCTGGGTTGCTTTGAGCCATTACCCTTGCAGTGTTGTGTTGTTACCTCTCCTCCACTGCCAGCTCCATGATATTGGCCTCATGTGGTTACACTTTGTTGGTGCCTCCATTGGTGCCCTTCTCTGTCTATCTGCCTCAGTCTGTTCCCTGTATGCTGCTCCCTGGGGCTGTGCCCCGGTGTGTCTTTCTTCCTGGGCCTGCCATGGTCCTGATCCATTGCCAATTTTGCTGCTACCTGTTTGCCACTGCTATTGCATGCTGGATAAGGGGGAGCATCTGTGGCTCCAGACTCACACCAGGCCCACACAGAGCACCTGCTATGGTGTACATGCCTGAGTGCGGGTTGGGTTATTGCTTTGCCCTCTGTGAGCCAGTTGCCCTGTTCTTGCTACCCACCATCACCCATCACTCTGGGATGGGTGAGAGAATGGAAGCCATGGGTGTGATTTGGTCATTATTGGTGTGGCTTGGCTGCTGTCATTGGCCTGGTACACAGGGCCACAAGGAAGGATGGGTTAGTTAGGTGGCAGTCCTGGGATATACCACAGCTCCTAGCATGGTGGGATCCTTGTGTTCAATTGTTTAAGTGGTTTGATCCTGCAAAAACATTAAGTCACGAATGTCTAAAGATGAACAGCTGGTTTTGTAAATCAACGGATAAGCCAGGCCACTTTGGGCTGTACTGGGGGATTGAGAGCTTCGGTCCTCTGGAGCAGGAGTAGTCGTGGCTGCCGTGCCGCCTGGCCCCTGGGCCCGGCTATTGCCAGGGCCGCTTGGACTCTGCTGGGGGTGCCGAGCTCTTCGGTTCTGAAACCATATCTAGGGGAGCAAAAGGCAGACAGGCACATCAGAAGTCGTGACTGTCCAGATCACCGAGCTGGCCCCTCCCCAGGGCCCATTCGAAAGCCCGCCTGGCCACCCAACCTCTGGTCTGTCCGGCCCAGGGCGCCTCCTGCAGGACCGTTTTCTGCAAAGGAATCCCTTGACCCTGGGAAACGAGGGGTGCCTGCGTGGATTCAAGCGGCCTCAAACCCTCCACTCAGCCCACTAGCTTTTGGCCCACTGCCCCCAAGCCTATGCCCCAGGCCCAGGCCCAGCCCCAGCGCTAGCACCAGCCTACATGTAATCAGCTCCAAACCCTCGGCAGGGCTGAACCCTCCTGACTCCTGGGCCACGTCTTGGGCCCATTCGCTGGCTGGAGAACTTACCTGGATTCGAGGATCTGGGATTCCCGTCTGACGAGCCAGTTCTTCCCTGGCGGCGATCCCCGGGAAGCGATTCCTCGCGCAGGCTTGCACAAGGATCCTTGTTTGAGAAGGGGAGATGACTGTCCTCTTCTTCTGGGCCTCTCTGGCCGAGTCCCCTACCAAAGCAAGAACACAACGAGAGGAGAGGACGTTAAGGCCTGTGGGACAGTAACAGCACAGATACCCTAGACGGTGTGCAGGGGAGGGAGAATCCCACACACCTGAATCACCACAGGTGGCTCTGCAGCCGAGGCGGGGCTCTAAGTAATACACCCAGAGATGGATCGGGTGCCTGGATCCATCGTGGTTGGGTGCGTGCATGCACGCGCACACACGCGCACACTCGGCACACATGCGTGTCCCCGTGTGTCTCTTTCCTCCTCCGGTCTTGCCAGCGAGTGCCCTGAAGCATGCCCCTCGGCCAAGGTGGGCTGGGTAACCGGAGCCTAACGTTCCTGACCGGGGCTGGGGAGGGGGTGCAACGGGGGACCAGTGCTGCCCGCCCACGCCGACTGGGGGCATCCTTCCCCGATCTGGGTCACTGATGGAGGGTGATGGCTGCAACACAGATAGCCCTGTTTCTTCCGGTCTGCCCCACAAACACAAATGCCCCGTGCCCCAACCCACATCCTCGCCGCCCCCTTGGTGTTTCTGGGCCTCCCGTGGCCGTCCACCAACAGAGAGAATTCTCTGGCAAGAGGGGGAGGGTTCGGGAACCCCTCTGGGGACTTGCTTTTGGAGAACGCTAGCTAACTTACATGGAGAGGAAGACTGAGGGCGAGGAGGGGGCGAAGGTGGCGTGGGCGTGGACGTTGGCCCCCCTTCCCTTTCTTGGTGCACATATTCAGAGGGCGATCGGCTCTGCTTTAACCGTTTTCTTCGTTGGTTTTGAAACCAGACCTAGGGGCAAGCAGAGAGAATTCCCTCTCAGGAGAAAGGCTGCTAGGTGCTTTCAGCTGACTCAGATCGGCATGGAGAGCCTGAAAGGGGGAACGTGTGCAGAGACGGGGGCCTACCTGAACTCTGCTTTCGGCAATGCCAAGCTCCCGGGCCAGCCGTTCTCTGGTCGCTATCCCAGGGTAGGGGTTCTGTTGAAAGAGCACTTGCAGGGCATCCTTCTGGCTCAGCTTCAGAACGAGCCTCCTCCTTCGAGATCCTGTGGCGAGGGGCCTTGTGGAAGAAGAGCAGGAAGGGAAAAGTCTCAGAGCACATGGGGGAGGACTCGCCATCGGAGCCCAGGCATGATCCCTGCCCAGGGGACTTGGCCCTGTGCCTGAGCAAAGTGGGGAGCCCGGGGCAGGGAGTGCATTTGGAAGTCACTTGGCTACACCCCAACAGCCAGGCAGAGAGGCAAGGGCGGTGGGGACATCCCGCACCCTCACCCCACGCCAGAATGCAAGAAAGACCAGCAAGCAGAAAGGAAACCAAACCCAGCCCCAAAACCAAGGCGGCAAGAAAGCCCGCCCACCGACGACCACAGCACTCTCCCGCTGCATGTTTCCCACCCGTCTGGGGCAGATGCCGGGGAGACGTCTCAGTGGGGCTGCTCCCAGATTTACCTCCATCACGATGCCAGTGGGAGGGAGCCTGGCTTCCCAGGGCTGACACGAGCAAGGGCCTTGTTTGCCATCACTGGCGGAAAAGCAAAGGAAAGGGAAGGAAGCCGAAGCGAAGCCCAAACCCTCAAGGCCTGACGGAAGGCAGAAGGCGCTAGGTCATTGTGGAGAGGAAGCCACTGAAGGCAGCAAACCCACAGAGCTCCCGGACTCCCGTTCCCACAGGAAGATGCGAGGATAAAGGGCCCCATCCCAGCACAGCGCTCCCCCCTCCCAGCCCAGCCCCCCTACACCACGACCCCTCACACAACACCATCTTCCCAGAAAAAGAGAACGGAGAAGCCATGTGTGTGCCAAAGGAGCAAGACGAGCGAACGATGTCCCCTTGGGCACACCTGACGCCTGGGAACCGTGGGCCCGGCCCATCGGTCCCCGCCATTCTTGACACGTGTGCCCTGAACCCTTGGCCGGGCGATGCGCAAAATCTCCTGAGACGTGATCCGACCCGAGGGCAAACGTACCGCTGGAGGTGCTGGAGGAGCAGGACGAAGCCATGGTGGGAGAGCCACAGGGATGCTGCAGACTGCTGGCCTGGTGGGCAGGGCCCCAGCAGCTCAGGACTTTGGAGAGCGGGAGGCGGCTCCACCCCTATTTACGTAAACAGGGTTTGCCTGCGTAGATGGAGGGGACGCCCCTGGCCTCTTTCCAAGCAGAGATCCTGGACGGAGTCCCTGGGAGCGAATGGGCTTTCGCGGGCACGGCCCCTGCCCCGGCCCCCCGGGGTCCCCGTCAGGGTGGGCGGGCGGGCACTTCAGGGGCTTGGGTTTCTGGCCCTCCCACGCCGAGGGGGTGGGGGTGGCGGTGTGAGATCCACCCCGGGNATAGCCAACATGAATCATTAGCTTCCTGGAATCATTATGCCTACAGGGGGCTTTAAGAAAGCCAGGTCAGAGTGTTCCCTTAGGAAAATAAGTAACTGATATGTACCAAAGATAACTCTAGGACTAGAATGTTGGGTAGGGGTAAGTTTCATTTCTTAGGGTAATCATAAGTTTCGATTCTCCACCTTGATGTAACCATTTTGCATCATTACCTTATGTAACCTTTGACTATAAATACTGCTCGCTTTCGGCTAGTAAATGAGACCTTGACATAAGCCAGACAGACTCTGTCATTCTTTGCCGCTTGGTCTCCTTTCTCTCTCTTCCCCATGATTCCTTCAGTTAGCTCCTTCTCGGGAACACGCGAATAACTGCACCTGCTGGACGGGTCACGACCCGAGGGCAAACGTACTGCTGGAGGTGCTGGANAGACTCTGTCATTCTTTGCCGCTTGGTCTCCTTTCTCTCTCTTCCCCATGATTCCTTCAGTTAGCTCCTTCTCGGGAACACGCGAATAACTGCACCTGCTGGACGGGTCACGACCCGAGGGCAAACGTACTGCTGGAGGTGCTGGAGGAGCAGGACGAAGCCATGGTGGGAGAGCCACAAGGATGCTGCAGACTGCTGGCCTGGTGGGCAGGGCCCCAGCAGCTCAGGACTTTGGAGAGCGGGAGGCGG
>SJYV01035432.1:0-12185 GCA_006410875.1 Neotragus pygmaeus
TGCGTGCTGGGCGTGGGGGTGGAGAAGCGCATGCACACTGGGCATCGGGGCGAAGGGGAGAATGCGCAAGCGTGCTGACCGTGGAGCGAGGCGGGGCGGGGGACCGCATGCGCGCTGGGCATGGGGCGGGTATAGGCAGAACATGTCCGTGCATGCTGGGCATCAGGCAGAGGGGCGTAGGGGGAGACCGTGAGATCATGGGAGCTCCTGCAGCTCCAGTGTCCGCTAGGAGAGTCCAGGAGAATCCACACTCTCCAAAACAGCGTCCTCTGCACCACCTTTCCGTCTCTCCTGCATGGCCCAGGCTGCTCTCTGGGAGTGGGTTCTCTCCGAGGTTTCGAGGCGAGGCCGCTGCCCTCCCTTGAGACAGAAATGGGGAGCCTAGGGTTTCGGGAGTGCTCGCTCATGCACTGATGTGGGTTTGGCACTCCATTCCCGCCCAGGGTCGAGGTGCCCTGCTAAGAGCCCCTACCGGTGCCGCATCAATGGCTGGCGTGGGTATCTTGTAACTGGGGCTGCTGTCACTGGGTAGCTCAAACGACATGGATTCTTTTTCTCACCTCCCCAGGGCCGCCGTGGTCGGCCTTGGTGAGAGCCCTCTTGCCGGTGTCCGCACTGCCGTCACATTGCCAACCGTGTCCCGGCAGGGAGAGAGAACGAGAGCGTTCTGATCTCTTCTGCTTCTTGACAGACAGTGACAGTGACAGTTGCTCAGTCCTGTCCGACTCTCTGCGACCCCATGGACTATACAGCGTTAGGCAAAAGGCCGGGACACCAAAAAGAGTGTCTAACAGGCTTTAATGGGGAAGCGCTCCCGGGCGGGGTTCCCGGACCTGAACGAGGCAGGTCGAGGAAGTCCGCGCCAGGACTGTGGTGAACGGGACTTCGGAGTTCAGATAGGTCACCAGGCCGAGGTGTCGCAGTCTGACAGGTCCTTCTACGTGGCTGGGGCGGGACGGCTTTAGCTGGCGAAGTGTGCTGTTATTGGTCCCCGGGATCTGGGAGGCTCCTTCCGTTAGGGACTTCCCCCGCTGGTGGGAGGGAGAGGAGGGGCGCCCATTATGGCCCCCGGGGTCCGGCCTTACATACAGTCCATGAATTCTCCAGGCCAGAAGAGTGGGTAACCTTTCCCTTTTCCAGATCTTCCCAACCCAGGGATCGAACCCAGGCCTGCATCGCAGGCGAATTCTTCACCAGCTGAGCCACAAGCTTCTTACAGGGTGCTAATCCGGTCCTGGGGCTCCATCCTCACAACCTCATCTAAACCTAATGACCTCTCAAAGGCCCCACCTCCAAATACAGTCACAGCGGGGGTTGGGGCTTCTACCTGTGAATGGTGGGGCTTCAACCTGTAAATGGTGGGCAGGGAGAAAGGGCACACAGTTCAGTCCATAACGTGATCCATTTTGATTCTCCTACCTCTGACGCTGTGTGAAAAGATGAAGACTCTTGGCTCCACAGACAGCCCCTCAGTGGCAGGAATCTTTCCTTCAGACAGCTGTCTGTGATGATAACTCTGGAAATATCCAGACTCCTTGCCCCCCCTCTTTTTTTCTTTCTTTCTTGTTTTGTGCATTTTAAAAAAGAATTTAAAATATTTTCTGCTAAAGAAAGTATTATCTTCTCTCGGAAGGCCGTGCTGGCTGATTGTCTGCTCCTGGCTGTTACCTCTGTGCTTTAGGGTGGGTTGTTCTCATGGGCGGGGGGGCTCTCTCTTCCATGCCACAGAGGCTCCGGAGTATCTCTTAGGTGGGACTGAGGGGAGAAAGGAGGGTTGGTCAGAAAGTTTCTTTCACCAGAAAGTCTCTGGTGAGAAAGGAGGGTTGCAGCCTCGTCCTGGGATGGAACTGCGTTTTGTAGCAGACACCCTGTCTTGCCTTAGGTGCTGTGCCTGTCGGGGGCTGCAGTGGCTGAGTGAGCGCTTAAAAGGGTTGGGGGCTGGGGAAGAAGCCGGCACCTTGGGGTGGCCGTCACCATCACCGTCTCCTCCCTGGTTCCCACCCACCTCTCCAGGAGATGGGAGGAGAGGCTGTGACTCTCCCCATGTTTGGCTTCAGGTTTCTGGAGACGGAGCTGCTTTCCCACCTCATCTCCCTGCTGCACACACTGTGGGTGACCACGCTGGGCAGCAGAGCAGTGGAGCCTGGGGCGCAGCCTCCCTGCAAGCCTGGGTCCCAGGAGCCCCCGAAGCTGCTGGCGCTGCACCTGGTGGACGAGTTCCTCTACGTTCTCCTTGTGCTCACGAAGCACCTGAGGTGAGCCCCTCGCCTTGGTCCTGGCTCCACACGTGGGCTCTGGGCCGGGGCTGTGGTCCTTGTGGTGACCTCAGGACACCCATTTCTGCTGCTCCTCTTCAACAGTTAGACTTTTGAGGTTCCTTTCCAGACCAGGAGAACTTGACACACTCAGAAAACCTGCAGCCTGTCATGCCAGATCATTTTTAGCAGAAAAACCATCTACTTGGATATTTGGATTCAAGCACTCAAAATGATGTTTTGTAGAAAGGACATGTTTTCCGTGACTTTAAACCTAAGAAAGTTAAGCTGTTCCCAAACTCACCTCCACCTGTATTAGCCTGCACAGGCTCCCTTTCAGCCATGAATTTCCTGGAAAATTTCAGTATTTTCCCCTTGGAATTTCTTGCTTAGTTTCCTCAGGAAAACTCAGTGCTTGTCAGATTCTACTGTGTTAGAGAAAATACACCATGTCCTCAATACTTGTGATGTGGGAACAGAGGTGTGCTGATTGGAACTAGACGATAGATAGCGAATGTATTGTCATCTCAGAGTGAAAACCTTGATAAAGAATAGGGTATTTCCTTTTCTGTTGTTCTCAAATCAGCTGCTGAATCCATGCTGGGTAGCCATGGTTCTTATTTTAAGTTCAGTTCAGTCCCTCAGTCGTGTCCGACTCTTTGTGACCTCATGGACTGCAGCACACCAGGCTTCCCTGTCCATCACCAACTCCCAAGAGTTTACTCAAATTCATGTCTGTTGAGTCAGTGATGCCATCCAACCATCTTATCCTCTGTCATCCCCTTCTTCTGCCTTCAGTCTTTCACAGCATCAGGGTCTTTATTTTGGAGTTGTCCAAAGATGCATGGCAGCCCACTCCAGCATTCTTGCCTGGGAAATTCCATGGACACAGGAGCCTGGCAGGCTGCAGTCCGTGGTGGTCACAAAGAATCGGACACTACCTTACAACCAAACCACCACCAAAGACACATTGGTCTCTGAGAACTGGTTGTAATTCAGAATAACAGCCATATCAATAAATGTGAAAACGGTTAGAGCAGACAGTTTTGAATTTTAAATTCCTTAGAACTTGGAGGAATATATGTCCTTCCAGCCTCTGTCAGGCTTGGCCACGGGTGGTGCTATCCCAGGGCTTTTCTTGGCCTTTAGTTCCTGAGTTGGAGAGGATCCAGTGGTCCTGGAGTTGTTAGCGGGGCGGCTGGCACCCTGACCCTCTCCCGGTTTCCAGAGAACTTTCTGTGCCTCCAGGGTGGAGGTCAGACCCTGGTCCCCTGTCCGCCTCCCCTGGAGAGGTGCTGGGCTCCATGCCCTCGTCTGTTGGAAAGGGCTGCCCGGCACCTCAAGTCTGTGGCTTGTCTGCTGCCTGGCTGCCTGGGTCCTGGGCGGCAGGCGACAAGGCAGCTCTCGCCCAGCCTGGGATCGTGGGCTCCCCCCACAGGCCCACCTTGGCCTCCGCTCAGCTGACCGGCTTCTTCGGGGCGCTCGACTCAGTCCTGAGGTACCGGGCCACCGTGCTGCAGGGCTTCAAGGACATGAACCGTCTGACCGTGAACGCCACGGTGCTGTCCACCCGGGATGTCCTTGTGCTCCTGCACAAGTGGAGCCTCCTCGAGAGAGACGTGCGGCTCCAGGAGGACCTGAGGGCCACCGCGGAGAAGTGCCAAGTCCGGGAGCTGCTGAGTGAGTGTCCGCTGCGTGGTTCTGTCTCACCTCTCACTCCCCAGGCATGCTTGCTGCCCTCCCCACCACCCAGAGCAGCCGGCATCACCCCCGACCTCTGAGCAGCACGTCCACAGCTACCGAGGCTTAGAAACAGGGCCTCTGTGTCTTGATAGCGCTTGAGGGAGATGGGGCCCCGGCTCCCGCTCCCCTGTGCTCAGCTGGTATAATAGTGGTTAGGACGGTCACAGGGAAAAAGCCCTGCCCGAGCCCCAGGCCAGTACGTCCTGTGGGAGCCCAGCTCTGAGCTGTGCCCTCCGCTGCGTGGATGCCCTACCCTCTGCATCTCTGTGGGGACGGAGGAGGGGGGCACAGCAGTCTCACGCCTTTTCTCTTTTCCTCTGTGTGTGCGGGTAACAGAGATGCTCAAGAAGAGCAAGCCTGACGCCCCCGCCGGAGCCAAAGGCCCGCGGGCCCGGAAGCGGAGACCCGGCGAGGCGGAGGAGGCCGCCGACCCCAAACTGCTGGCGTCCACCCTGGAGGCATGCAGGGGCCTCCTGAGGTCCATCCTGACCCACTGGGGGCCCGAGTTCCCTGGCGCCGACCCGGAGTGTGAAGACCCGGGCCCCGTGGGTGTCGCCACCTCCCTGGTGGCTGGCTGGCTGCTGCGCTCTGCAGCCGGGAGCACGCTTGGCCGGGCGGACGCAGCAGGCCTCCTGGGCTGGCTCGAGAGCCACATACTGTCGCGGCCGGCAGTGGTGGCTGAGCTTCTCCGTGACAGCGCCGTGACAAGCGGCCTGTTCGGCCTGTACAGCCGGTTCTGCGGCGCCGCAGAGCCGGAAAAGCCGGAGGACCGCTTGCCCAGCCTCTTCAACGCCGTCCTGCTGCGTCTGCTGGCAGCCCGGGGCGCCGCAGGGAGTCCCCTCCAGCCAGTGCTCGAGGCCGTCCACCTCTCCTCCCTGGACGCCGAGGAGGATGCAGACACACGAGGTAACTCGGGGGCCTGGGCTCCGAGACTGTAGACCGTGCGAGGTTGGCCTGGAGCCGAGAGCACTTCCCCATCTCACAGCCTGTGGGCGCTGTCGGTGAAGCCTTGGGGGGAGGACGGCCCTCAGCACGGGTGTGCAGAGCCCGGAGAGTCAGCCCCTGGGTTCTGAGTGTGGGGGGAGAGGGAGGCCCCACCTCTGCCCTCAGGTGAGACCTTGATCATCAGGGAAACAGTGGAGAGGAAGCCCTCCGGACGGCCTTGTGTACCCCTGGGGACGCTGCGTGGCTTTCCAACTTCCTACTGTTACTCACACAGAGAATTAGATTGCACCTCATGGTCACAAGCACACACGCTTGTGTATACAGGCACCCAAGTCATGGTGCATATGTGTGGGGTTTAGTGGGTGCTTGAAGGTGTGGGGTTTTCCCCAGTGGTGTTAGCGGCGGAGAACCTGCCTGCCAGTGCAGGAGACGTGAGACACGCAGGTTCGATCCCTGAGTGGGGAACATCCCCCGGAGGTGGGCAGGGCAACCCGCCCCGGCATTCTCGCCTGGGGAATCCCCACAGACAGAGGAGCCCAGGGGGTGACAGTCCGTGGGGTTGCAGAGAGTCGGGCATGCCTGAGCGGCCTAGCACACGATACAGGTGTGCCTGCATGGGTGAGGCACCGGCAAACCCGTAGGACAGCAGGGAGGCTGTGGGCATGCGCAGGGGGCTCCTCGGCTGTCAGGAGGGTTGGCCCTTCAGGGAGGGCTGGAGGGGGCGGAGACTGGGCGGGGCCTCAGCCGGGCGGTGAGCTCACCTGGTGGCAGGGGGCCTTGCTGTCTCCCCTGGCCTGCAGACCTTCTCCCCTGTGCCCGTGGCCCAAGGGCCACGCCTCCCAACCTTTAGTTGTGGTGCTTGGCCTGGGTGGGTCAGCACCAAGGAAGAGGTTTACATTCAACACACAGTCATCCTGTGAGAAAAGAGAAGTTTTAAAACGAACAGGAAAGATGAACCCAGCAGTTAAGTACAGGCAGGACTGCCATATCCGCACGCTCACCACAGGTTGCCACCTGGGGCCGAGCGACCCCGGGTCACTGTGCGTGGGGATGGGCGGCTCGTTCCCAGCTGACCGGCTTGCCTCCTTGTCCCTTCCTCAGCCGCTGCCGCATTCCTGGTGTCTCTATACATTAAGGACATCTGGCTGGGGGCCCAGCAGCCAGACACCCTCCTGAGCCACGTCCGGATGGTCCTCGACGCTGCGGAGAACTCGGGAGGAGGTGACGAGGAGGCCATCATCCGGCTCTGCAGGGACATCGCAGCCACGGTCCCCGACATCTGACCCTTGCGGCTGGCACCTCCGGCTCCAGGTTCCAGGAGTCGGGTTGAGTCGGGGATTTCCATGGAAGGCCTGTGAGACGCAGGCTGTGCGTGTCGACCTGCTTTTCTGACGGGAAGCGTTGGCNACTGTCACCCCCTGGGCTCCTCTGTCTGTGGGGATTCCCCAGGCGAGAATGCCGGGGCGGGTTGCCCTGCCCACCTCCGGGGGATGTTCCCCACTCAGGGATCGAACCTGCGTGTCTCACGTCTCCTGCACTGGCAGGCAGGTTCTCCGCCGCTAACACCACTGGGGAAAACCCCACACCTTCAAGCACCCACTAAACCCCACACATATGCACCATGACTTGGGTGCCTGTATACACAAGCGTGTGTGCTTGTGACCATGAGGTGCAATCTAATTCTCTGTGTGAGTAACAGTAGGAAGTTGGAAAGCCACGCAGCGTCCCCAGGGGTACACAAGGCCGTCCGGAGGGCTTCCTCTCCACTGTTTCCCTGATGATCAAGGTCTCACCTGAGGGCAGAGGTGGGGCCTCCCTCTCCCCCCACACTCAGAACCCAGGGGCTGACTCTCCGGGCTCTGCACACCCGTGCTGAGGGCCGTCCTCCCCCCAAGGCTTCACCGACAGCGCCCACAGGCTGTGAGATGGGGAAGTGCTCTCGGCTCCAGGCCAACCTCGCACGGTCTACAGTCTCGGAGCCCAGGCCCCCGAGTTACCTCGTGTGTCTGCATCCTCCTCGGCGTCCAGGGAGGAGAGGTGGACGGCCTCGAGCACTGGCTGGAGGGGACTCCCTGCGGCGCCCCGGGCTGCCAGCAGACGCAGCAGGACGGCGTTGAAGAGGCTGGGCAAGCGGTCCTCCGGCTTTTCCGGCTCTGCGGCGCCGCAGAACCGGCTGTACAGGCCGAACAGGCCGCTTGTCACGGCGCTGTCACGGAGAAGCTCAGCCACCACTGCCGGCCGCGNGAAGAGGCTGGGCAAGCGGTCCTCCGGCTTTTCCGGCTCTGCGGCGCCGCAGAACCGGCTGTACAGGCCGAACAGGCCGCTTGTCACGGCGCTGTCACGGAGAAGCTCAGCCACCACTGCCGGCCGCGACAGTATGTGGCTCTCGAGCCAGCCCAGGAGGCCTGCTGCGTCCGCCCGGCCAAGCGTGCTCCCGGCTGCAGAGCGCAGCAGCCAGCCAGCCACCAGGGAGGTGGCGACACCCACGGGGCCCGGGTCTTCACACTCCGGGTCGGCGCCAGGGAACTCGGGCCCCCAGTGGGTCAGGATGGACCTCAGGAGGCCCCTGCATGCCTCCAGGGTGGACGCCAGCAGTTTGGGGTCGGCGGCCTCCTCCGCCTCGCCGGGTCTCCGCTTCCGGGCCCGCGGGCCTTTGGCTCCGGCGGGGGCGTCAGGCTTGCTCTTCTTGAGCATCTCTGTTACCCGCACACACAGAGGAAAAGAGAAAAGGCGTGAGACTGCTGTGCCCCCCTCCTCCGTCCCCACAGAGATGCAGAGGGTAGGGCATCCACGCAGCGGAGGGCACAGCTCAGAGCTGGGCTCCCACAGGACGTACTGGCCTGGGGCTCGGGCAGGGCTTTTTCCCTGTGACCGTCCTAACCACTATTATACCAGCTGAGCACAGGGGAGCGGGAGCCGGGGCCCCATCTCCCTCAAGCGCTATCAAGACACAGAGGCCCTGTTTCTAAGCCTCGGTAGCTGTGGACGTGCTGCTCAGAGGTCGGGGGTGATGCCGGCTGCTCTGGGTGGTGGGGAGGGCAGCAAGCATGCCTGGGGAGTGAGAGGTGAGACAGAACCACGCAGCGGACACTCACTCAGCAGCTCCCGGACTTGGCACTTCTCCGCGGTGGCCCTCAGGTCCTCCTGGAGCCGCACGTCTCTCTCGAGGAGGCTCCACTTGTGCAGGAGCACAAGGACATCCCGGGTGGACAGCACCGTGGCGTTCACGGTCAGACGGTTCATGTCCTTGAAGCCCTGCAGCACGGTGGCCCGGTACCTCAGGACTGAGTCGAGCGCCCCGAAGAAGCCGGTCAGCTGAGCGGAGGCCAAGGTGGGCCTGTGGGGGGAGCCCACGATCCCAGGCTGGGCGAGAGCTGCCTTGTCGCCTGCCGCCCAGGACCCAGGCAGCCAGGCAGCAGACAAGCCACAGACTTGAGGTGCCGGGCAGCCCTTTCCAACAGACGAGGGCATGGAGCCCAGCACCTCTCCAGGGGAGGCGGACAGGGGACCAGGGTCTGACCTCCACCCTGGAGGCACAGAAAGTTCTCTGGAAACCGGGAGAGGGTCAGGGTGCCAGCCGCCCCGCTAACAACTCCAGGACCACTGGATCCTCTCCAACTCAGGAACTAAAGGCCAAGAAAAGCCCTGGGATAGCACCACCCGTGGCCAAGCCTGACAGAGGCTGGAAGGACATATATTCCTCCAAGTTCTAAGGAATTTAAAATTCAAAACTGTCTGCTCTAACCGTTTTCACATTTATTGATATGGCTGTTATTCTGAATTACAACCAGTTCTCAGAGACCAATGTGTCTTTGGTGGTGGTTTGGTTGTAAGGTAGTGTCCGATTCTTTGTGACCACCACGGACTGCAGCCTGCCAGGCTCCTGTGTCCATGGAATTTCCCAGGCAAGAATGCTGGAGTGGGCTGCCATGCATCTTTGGACAACTCCAAAATAAAGACCCTGATGCTGTGAAAGACTGAAGGCAGAAGAAGGGGATGACAGAGGATAAGATGGTTGGATGGCATCACTGACTCAACAGACATGAATTTGAGTAAACTCTTGGGAGTTGGTGATGGACAGGGAAGCCTGGTGTGCTGTNGGACGTGAGTCTGAGTGAACTCCGGGAGATGGTGATGGACAGGGAGGCCTGGCGTGCTGCGATTCATGGGGTCGCAAAGAGTCAGACACAACTGAATGACTGAACTGAACTATTTATCCCCACTCTTCCAATACAATGGCCACCTGATGCGGAGAGCTGACTCATTTGAAAAGACCCTGATGTTTGGAAAGACTGAAGGCAGGAGAAAAGGACATCGGAGGATGAGATCGTTGGATGGCATCACTGACTCAATGGACATGAGTTTGAGTAAACTCCGGAGTTGGTGATGGACAGGGAGGTCTGGTGTGCTGCAGGCCATGAAGTCGCAAGGAGTCAGACACGACTGAGAGACTGAACTGAACTGAACTAAACTAAGTCACTTCAGTCATGTCTGGCTCTTCGCAACCCTGTGTGACCTGTTAGTCCCCCAGCCTCCTCTATCCATGGGATTTCTCCAGGCAAGAATATTGGAATGGGTTGCCATGCCATCCTCCAGGGGATGCCTTCCTGACTTGGGGATGAACCTGCATCTCTGTGTTTCCAGCATTGGCAGGCAGATTCTTTACCACTAACACCAGCTGGGTAGCCCCCATTTCTTTTTAATGCTCAATAATATTCCATTTTCTGGATATAGTTATTTACTCATTCCCTTGTTGAAGGATATTCTGATTGCTTCTAAGTTTTGGTAATTATGAATAAAGCTGCTATAAATGTCTATGTGTAGGCTTTTGTGTGGACATACACTTACATCTCCTTTGGGTAAATATCAAGGAGTGTGCTTCCAAGATTGTATGGTAAGAGTACATTTAGTTTTGTAAAAAACTGAGAAACTATCTTCCATTGTGGCTGTACCATAGTGCATTCCCACCAACAGTGTACCATATATGATGTTGATTCACATCTCACCAGTAGCCGGTGTTTCCAGTGTTTTGGAATTATGTGTTCTAATAGGTATAGAGTGGTATTTCATTGTTATTTTGATTTGCATTTTCCTAATGATATAAGGCAGAGCATCTTTTCATATACTCACTTGCCATCTGTAGATCTTCTTTGATGAGGTGTCCATTAAAGTTTTTTATTTCTTTTCAAATTAGTTGTGTGTGTTTTTTTTAAGGTTTTTAAGGTTGTTTTTTTTTTTTTTTAAGTGTTTTCGTACATTTTGGGTAATAGTCCTTTATCAGATATGTCTTTTGCAAATACTTTCCCTTAGTCTGGTGGTTGTCTTATTTTCTTAATATTATCTTTCACACAGCAGAAGTTTCTAATTTTAGTGAAGTCCATGTCATCAATTACTTCCTTCATGGATCTTATTTTTGATGTTGCATCTAAAACAGTCATCACTATACCTAAGGCTGTCTAAGTTGGTATCTTCTAGGGGGTGTAGATGTTTACTTTTATGTAAGTTTATGATCCATTTTGAATTAATTTTTGTTAAGGGTGTTTGTTAGTTATATCTATGTCCAGAAGTCATTTGTTTTCTTTGCCTTTGGGTGTCTATTTCAGTGTCATTTGTTGAAGACTCTGTCAGTGCTCCATTTTATTGCCTTTGCTATTTTTGTCAAAGGCCAGTTGATTATATTTAAGTGAGTCTATTTCTGGATTCCCTATTTCATTCTATTGTTCTGTTGGTCTATTTCTTTGCCTATACTATACCACCTTAATTGCTTTATCTTTATAATATGTCTTGAAGTTGAGTAGCATCAGTCCTCCAACTTCATTCTTCTCCTTTAATGTTATGTAGAATATTCTGGGTCTTATGCTTTTCCTATAAACTTTATAATAGTATGTTAATATCCATAAAGTAAAGGTTTTATTTTTTACATATGAAAGGGTCAAGTATTAATATTTTTCTGTGTCGTGTCCCTATGGTAGGTCAGCCAGTATTGTTAAAGTAATTTTATATTTATTTATTATTCTTTGAATTTCTATGAGATACATTTGAGTTATTTTCAGTTCATATAAGAGAATTGTAGTCTCAAGGCCATATGTGCTTTATTAAAATATTATTTGTCATGTGAATCTAAATTTTTATAGTTTGCCTTTTGGAAGAAATAAACTTCATGAATCTCATTCATTTATTTTTGTAGTTTTGGAAGTACCAAGACATCTGTGGTCTTTTATGGTTAGCTTAACTCCTATTCAATGTAAGAAAATCAGTGAGCTACACCAATAAAAACTGTATAGATTTGCAATACAGAGTCATTGACTAGAATATACAAAGCCCTACACCCAAGGTTCCGCAAGGCTGGGATAAGAGAAGTTGAACCAGCTATAAATAAATGTGGTAAGAGAAGAACTATTATAAAAGCTTTGTGCTAACTTGTCATTTCTTTTACAATATATTATTGTCTCTTCATTGGTGAGTTTTTCAGGTCTGCATCAAAGCTTCCTGCAAAAGGAAGGAAGTATGATGCAGTAATGGCTATGTTTGAGTACCCACATCAAGGAGACTAAATTACTTCCTTTTTTAAATGCCTTGGCAGCTTATGTATTTATTAATCATACCAATAATCATTTACCATCAATGACCTTTCTATATATCAATAATCAGTGATGTTTCTATATACACCTATATCTCTATCTATGTATATCTCTCCATCTCTATTTCTTTCTCAATATATATACCACATGTGTGTGCAAGAGAGATGTTATTATAAGGAACAGGCTTATGTAATTATGGAGGTTCCAATTCAAGACTTGGCAGGTTTGAGACCCAAGAGCTGTTGCTACAGTTTTAGGCAAAAAGCAGGGAAAAAATAAAACAAAAATCTGGTGTCATAGTTCAAAGCTGTCAGGTATGAGGAGTTTTCTATCACCCATTGGAGCATCAGTCTGTTATTCTATTCAGTCATTCAACTGATTGGATAAGGCCCACCCATATTTGGGAAATCAATGTGCTTTACTTAATTTACCTATTTAAAGATTAGTCTCATCTAAAACACCCTTGCTGAATAATGTTTGGCCAGGTATCTGGGCATCCTGTAAAATTATCAGCAAAATAATTAATATTTTATGGATAATTTTTGTACTGTTCACGTGGATTATAATGCTTAGACAACTCTTCTCTGGATAAAACATGCCCCTTCCCTTTCATCACATGCTGAATGTCAGTCCTTACTTCTTACACTTGAACCCCTACAAA
>SJYV01035438.1:0-10235 GCA_006410875.1 Neotragus pygmaeus
TAAGCAGGGTGACAATACAGCCTTGATGTACTCCTTTTCCTATTTGGAACCAGTCTGTTGTTCCATGTCAAGTTCTAACTGCTGCTTCCTGACCTGTATACAGATTTCTCGGGAAGAACTTAAATGTTTCTTGAGCAATTAATTCGCTTGTGAAGTAAATCTACTTTTATCATGTAAAGTATTTTTTTTTAATTTGGTAGCATTTATAATCTGAACTCTGAAAATAATTTAAAATGATAATACTGGCCTAATTATGTATGTGTATA
Organism: Neotragus pygmaeus; assembly: GCA_006410875.1. NCBI lineage: Eukaryota > Metazoa > Chordata > Mammalia > Artiodactyla > Bovidae > Neotragus > Neotragus pygmaeus. Next base: position 267 of record SJYV01035438.1, read on the forward strand.
CATACACACACACACATACATACACATCAATTACACATCAATACATACACATCAGTTACAGAGAGATAATTTGAAGTTCCAATAAAGGACATTATACCTTTCACAGATTTCATGGCAGAGCTGAACTATAATCCCAGAAGTTCTGGACTCTAGTTAGGCAGTTAGGTGAAAAACTTCTAAATAAGTTTCTCTGAACTGTAGCCACTTGTGGAATNGCTTCGCAACTAGAGAAGCTACCACAACTAGAGAATGCCCTCCCACAGCAAGGAATACCCAGTGCAACCAAAAAGAAAAAAGAACGAACTAATTTTAAGAAAGATGAAATGCAGACTATAAGAGTAAAAACCACTTTATTTCTTTTAAAAGAAGAAAGTTTGTAATAAGCCAGAGTAAATTTCCCAAAATGAATTGTTTTCATGGAATACTAGTTAGTAGATGTGATATGAAAAACCTGTTCTATGGACAAATCAGTTTCACAGGCTTTGGGTTAAGTGCGTTTCTTGACTTCTCAGAACCTTTATAAAGCTGATTTTCTATACAAAGCTCTTGGAGGAAAAAAATAGTCTGTAGCACTTTCTAAAATTACTTAGCCGTAGAATTCTTTACTTCTGTCAAGAGTCATGGGTCTAGTGTTCCTGGAAGATAAAGATGGGAATCATGGATTAGAAAATCAGACACGCGATTAATACATAAGTGACTCTAAGACTAAGTGACTTCAACATGTTATAAAAGCTATAGAGAGAGAGAAAGTGTGCTAGTTAGTGACATGAAACTGGAAAGGCTTCCAGGGGAGGTTTGCTTTGTGATGGTCCTTAGGGGCTGGATCAAAAGTTGTATGAAGGACACACAGAGAAGAGAATCCTAGGTGATAAGACTAGACCAAACTCGGAAACAAGTGAGGTCAAAAGTGTGGAATATGGGTTTGCTTCACTGACTTAGCTCATAAAATGTTATGCAAGGGACACGGTCAGAGAGATTGGGAGGAGGTAGCACAAAAAACACAGCAAAAAGTCCTTGGAAGTGATGGAGCTGGAATGGAGCTGTACTCCCAGAAGAATATTCTGGAAAAATGTGAAGCCTGCATTGGAGTGGGGAAAGGTAAGAGGTAGGGAGACCAGGCAAAGGTAATCTCATTAATTTCAGCAAGAAGCAGTATGTTCTGAACTAAGGAGGCAACGACTAAAGGGCTGAAACATTTGAGATAAAATCAGGGTGATTTGACAGCTTTTGTATGTTTCACCATATTGAGTGACATCTCTTCACAGTCTTAAATGGTCAAGTTGCATACATTGAGTTTACAAGACTGAACTTGGCTTATGTGATTCTCAGCATGGTGTGAACTGTGAAAACCTGGGCAAGTTGCTAATGGACAGGTATGTAAATTCTTACAACAGAAGACTTTGCCAGCAGAAACAGCGACACCGGATGTCCAGATAGTGACAAACTATTCTAATCTCCTAAACAGTGATCGCTGGGTGAAACTGACTAGGACACAGAGCTGAAAGCCAATGTGCATTTGTTTCNGTCTCTTTAAGGATTTTTAAACTTGGATTTTGGTATACTAGAACTTCCCTCCAGACATTTTAAGAAAGCTGACTGATAAGGTTTGGGAAGACCTATCATTCTGAATACTGACAAAAATGTGCTATGCTTGGAAAAAAAAAAAGAATATAATTTTTAGTAAATGTGATGGGTGGTGATCAAAGGATTAATTTTCAAGAATGTATTTGAGGGACTCTTGGCAACATGCATGATGTACATTACTACAGCCTTGGTGCCAGGAGTGTGTCTGCAGAACTTACAATAAGGATACCTGTCCTCGCGTTCAGATATATGTAATAGAAATCATAAAAATTTCATCTTTAATTATGTGATTATTTATAGCTGTAGCTTCAGAGACACTGGTATTCAGTAATGCAAAATATACTGAAAGAATTACAGTTCTGTTCTCCTGCTATAATAACACGAATGTGTAAAAAACAAAAAGGCCCCTGTTTTGCAGATTTTCTGCATTGGTACCCCAGAGGGACATGGGTTTACTGCAGTGTAACAAGTCCATGTCTGGGTATGATGCTTCAGAGCAGTACATTTACTATGGTAGCCCTTGGTTTATGACTTAAATCACACCATTAAACAGCAGACTGAATAACAAAACACCAGTTCTCAAATCTTATACTTAAACAGCTATACATGACAGCTTTAGAGTAGGCAAAACTTCAATATCATTTTATCAAAGAAACAGCATTTTTCTCTAACGTGTGTTCAACAGAATGAAACAGCGATAGCAAGTGCCACTTTACAGGTGGAAAGAAAAATGAGGTAATGACTACAATCTGTTTTCATAATTTATGGGGAATCATGAAGATCAATTCTCAGTTCCCATGATTCAGGGTAATTTAAAATTTTGATCCATTATTTCAGAATTATATGGATGTATTGCCTCTTATTTTAGTCATTTATTCAGTCAAACAAGTAATTATTGAGATTGTGCCATATGCAAATTACTTAGCCTTCTAGGGGAGTTGGATATTTATGTTCTAACTGATGATCTAATTTACAAACCTTATTATTGTTTAACATTTAAATGTTATGGTTAAAATAATGTTTTCTGTAAAAAAAAATGAGTAGTACATCATTATAAAATTAAAAATAACAGCTCTTTCTTTATCTCTATTCCCATAAGTAATTTTTAAAATGTTTATATAATGGTCTTTATCCTAATGGTTTCATGTGATACATACTATTTTGCACATTGCTTTTATTCTCTTAATAGTAAATGATGAATATAGACGGAATTCTCTTGCTATTTTTAATGATTGACTAGTGTTTCTTTTTATAACCACATGAATTTTACAAGACCCTTATTGATGGATTTTTTTTTCTTTTACACATTTTAATGTCTCTAGATTTAATCTCTGTTCAGGCCAGCATTATTTCAAGAGCAGATTACCTCAAGTATGTATGACTAGAATTTTTCCTGCTGATCTACTGACCTCTGAAATCTCGTCTGCTTATAGCTAGCGAGGGCATTGTATAGCATCCAGGCTAATCAAGGACCCCTCAGTCATCACTAATGGAAGTGCACACCCATAGTGAAAGATTCAGTGCCTTCCAAACTCATACCACTTAATGCAAAAACAAACAAGCAAACAAACGATCCAAATAAAAATGGGCAGAGGATCTGAATATGTGTTATTCCAAGGAAGATGTATAAATAACCAACAAGTGCAATTAATCGGACAAAGGAGGCAGAACCATGAAATGGAGGGAAGACAGTCTCTTTAATAAATGGTGCTGAGCAAACTGGACAGCTATATGTAAAAAAATTAAATTAGAATGTTCTTTAACATCATTCACAAATATAAATTCAAAATGGATTAAAGATCTAAGTATACTATAAAACTTTTAGTGGAAAATACAGACAGAATACTCTTTGTCACAAATCATAATAATATCTTTTCTGACTTATCTCCCAGAGTAATGGATATAAAAACAAACAAACAAAAAAAAAGGGATCTAATTAAACTCAGAAGCTTTAGGACAGCAAAGTAAATAATAAACAAAATGAAAGGACAACACATAGAATGAGAAAAAGTGTTTGCAAATGAGGCAACTGACAGAGGATTAGTCTAAAAAATATACAAGGAGCTCATGCAGCTCAATATCAAAAAACCAAACAACCCAATCAAAAATGGGTGGAAGACCTAAACAGATATTTCTCCAAGGAGGCAAACTGACAAGAGTCACCTGAAAAGATGCTCAACATCACTCATTATGAGAGAAATGCAGACCAAAACGACAATGAGGTATCACCTCACACCAATAAGAATGGCAATCTTCAAAATTCAAAGCCAATAGAGTATTGTAAAGTAAAATAAAGTAAAAATAAAATAAAATAAAATAAAATGCTAGAGAGGGTATGAAGAAAAGAGAATCCTCCTAAGTTGTTGGTGGGAATGTAAATTGGTACAATCACTATGAGATCAGTATGGAGTTTCCTCAAAAAAAAAAAAAAAAGAAAAAAAGAAAAAACAACTAAAAATAGAACTACCATATGATCCAGCAATCATACTCATGGACATATATCTTGAGAAAAACATAGTTTGAAAGGGTACATGCACCCCAATATTCACTGTAGCACTATCTACCATAGCCAAGACATAGAACTAACCTAAACATCCATTAACAGATGAATAAAAATGTAGCATATATATACAATGGAGTATTACTCAACCAATAAAAAGAATGAAACAATGCTATTTGCAACAACACGGATGGACCTGGAGATTATCATAGTAAGTGAAGTAAGTCAGACAGAGACAAATAGCGTGATATCACTTCTACATGGAATGTACAAAAATAATACAAGTAAATGTATTTACCAAGAGACTCACAGACTTAGAATACAAAGTAGGGAGTGTGCAGGCTGGCTGGTGGTGATAAGTTGGGAGTTTGGGATTGAAATGTACACACTGCTATATTTAAAATAAAATGCTTTTCCATAAAAAAAAAAAAAAAGAAAAGGTGTTCAACACTATTGGTTATTAAGGAAATGCAAATGAAAACACGAGGTATCACCCCACACTTCTTCACTTCCGTTCGGTTCAGTTCAGTCACTCAGTCGTGTCTGACTCTTTGTGACCCCATAAATCACAGCATGCCAGGCCTCCCTGTCCATCACCAACTCCCGGAGTTCACTCAGACTCATGTTCATCAAGTCAGTGATGCCATCCAGCCATCTCATCCTCCGTCGTCCCCTTTTCCTCCTGCCCCCAATCCCTCCCAGCATCAGAGTCTTTTCCAATGAGTCAACTCTTTGCATGAGGTGGCCAAAGTACTGGAGTTTCAGCTTTAGCATCATTCCTTCCAAAGAACACCCAGGGCTGATCTCCTTTAGAATGGCCACACTTCTTAGAATCAAAAAAATGGGCAGAAGACCTAAACGAACATTTCTCAAAATGACTTGAAATAATAAGTGTTGGCAAGGATGTGGAGAAGAGGGAACATTGCTGCACTCTTGGTGGGAATGTAAACTGGGACATCGACTATGGGAAACACTATGGAGGTTCCTAAAAAATTTAAACAACAGTGTACCATATGGTCCAGTAGTTCACTTCTGGATATTTATATAAAGGGAATGAAATCACTAACCCAAGAGGCTATCTGCACCCCCATGTTTATTGCAGTATTATTCACTATAGAGAAGACATATAACCAAAGTGTCCAGTGATAGATGAATGGTTAAATAAACTGTGAATGTACATAAATATTACTCAGCTAAGAAAAAAAAAGCAATAAATCCTAACATATGCAAGAACATGGGTAGGCCTTGAGGACATTATGTGAGGTGAAATTAGCCAGAAAGAAAAAGATAATCACCGTAAGATATCATTTGTGGACTCTAAACAAATCAGCAAACTTTTAGAGACTTGTAGTTTCCAGAAGCAGGGGCAGGAAATGGGCAAAATGTGCAAAAGTACTCAAAAGTTACAAACTTCTAGTTTTAAGATAAGTAAGTCCTTAAAAGAAGATTCAGTGCCTTCCGAAAACTATCAGTTTGAGGTCTCATCACTCACCTTCATAAGAACTTTCCACATTTTGTTCAAAGTAAATTCTATCCCCAGCTAATTTTTCTTCCCAAAGTGTTTTCTTTATCTTGAATACTCCCTTCAGTCTCTGAAATGTTTGCTCTTGTTGCTGTTTAGTCTCTCAGTCACGTCCAGCTCTTTGTGACTCCGTGAACTGCAACACGCCAGGCTTCCCTGTCCTTCACCATCTCCTGGTTACTGTCTTTCAAACTAAAGTTCTAATTATAGACCCTCTGGAAGTCCTTCTTCCTTTACCTCACATTTTGTACCAACATAGCAAGAACTTTATCTTTCTGGGCTATCTAGAAAACCATTTGGTATCATGTAGCCTCTGTCTACTGCCTAGGAACACAAAATTCAGCACAGGAGGGCAGCAATGTCACATATAACTATAACACAACACTCAGAATGTCCTATGTGCTTCACGAATGTCCCATCAATGTTTTGTGCCACTTCCTCCCTATCTTGTGCTTGGGAATGTAAGTACTAAACATGATGATGATAATAATTAAATTTTATTGAATATTTATTATACATACTTGACATCACATCCAATATGTTAAGCAACCATCTATTTAGCCCTTCCAACAATCCCACATGTTAGAAGATATCACTGTTCTTATCCTACAAATGAGATCACAGCCTGAGAAGGTTCAGCTGTAATGTATAAGCGACTACTTAGTAAAGTCAGAATTTCTAAATTTTATTATAATTCATTCCTTAAAATCTGTAAATTGAATCTAAAATGTAGTTTTTGGCAGAATTAAACTGGTAGTTTTAAAACTAAGGTTTCTGACAGAAAATATATGGAAATTCCTTTGAAGTCAAGCAAATGGAAAATATTATCCTTTACAGACTGATTATTAACCAATAACAACATGCCTTTGCTTAATAGCTAATTAAAAGAATTATATCTTTAAAAGATCAGGTAAATTGCCCACTAATTTGATTAAAATGCATTTTCTTATAGGCTTCATAGATCTAGACCTGTCTCTTATACACATCTAGATGTGTATAAGAGACAGCTCAGGCTTCTTCNATAGCTAATTAAAAGAATTATATCTTTAAAAGATCAGGTAAATTGCCCACTAATTTGATTAAAATGCATTTTCTTATAGGCTTCATAGATCTAGACAGCTTGTCATTTTTTTCCTGTTGCCTCATTCATTCTAGATCTAAAAGAGCATCGCTCTTCACTGAAGGATATTGACCACAAATGAGTAATTCATCTTTGTTCAAAGCAAATTATGTTTCACGTCCTTCTGGAAAATTTAATCATTAGGGCAAATTCTGCCTGTATTTACTCTTTCTGAGGAAACCTTACATTTGTCAGAATGAATGACCAATTTCAATGAAATATTTACTTCAATATGGATTATAGTAGCTTCCTCATTTATCTCTCTGCCAGCAGTTTCATCATCGGTATTACCTGTCTATGGTGGTTGTAACAAATTACCACAAACTAGGGCTTAAAAAAACACAAACATTTCCTTACAGTTCTTTAGGTTAAAGTCCACCCTGGGTCTCACTGAGCTTAATTCAAGGTTTCAAAAGGCTGCTTCCTTTCTGAGGCCTCTAGGAAAGAGATTTTATCCTTACCATATCAGTCTAGAGGGTATGTACATTCCGTTGCTCATGGTTCTCTGGTTCCTTCTTTAACTCCAGCAACAATAAGCTGAATTATTTTCACATCATGTCACTTTTATATCCTCTTTTCCAACCTGGATAATCCAGAATAATTTCACCAATACAAAGTCCTTAATGTAAGAATAGCTGCAAAGTTGCTTTTGCTATGTAAGGTAACATACTCACAGGTTCAGGGGACTAGGATGTGGACATCTTTGCCCATTATTCTGTCTACCATACTACCCTTTGGGCTTCCCTGGTGGCTCAGAGGTTAAAGCGTCTGCCTGCAATGCGGGAGACCTGGGTTCGATCCCTGGGCCGGGAAGTTTCCCTGGAGAAAAAAATGGCAACCCACTCCAGTATTCTTGCCTGGAGAATCCCAAGGACTGATGAGCCTGGTGGGCTACAGTTCACAGGGTCGTAAAGAGTCGGACACGACTGAGCGACTTCACTTTCACTTTCATGTTCTATCCGTGCATGCTATCGCTTCAGTCATGTCGGATTGGGTTCTTTACCACTAGTACCACATGGGAAGCCCATGTTTATCAGCGTAAACTTTCTCAAATGCATATATGAATATTCATATCCATGTGCAAACTTCTTTAATAGCTCGCCTTTTTATGCATGACAAACAAGGCACTTCAAAATTTGGCTTTTGCTTACTTGGTCATTCTCATACTTCAACATTCTTAGTAAACTTCTTTCACTTCCACTTTTAGTCTCTTCTACCTTTATAAGCTGCTTCCTTTACCAAGCATTCCCTCATCTTCTGAACACCACAGAAATCCCTATGCTTTCTTCACTTCTTAGCCCAAGGCTTACCTTTTGTGTAAGTCTTTCTCTGACTCTTCCCAGAGATTACCCAGGAGCACCAAAATGATGTTTTTCCTGCTGTACAGGTGTTAAACAATGCTGATGGCTGAGTTGCAGCTGGCTCAGGCAGAATATATTCAAAGACCTATAGGGAAGACATAATTTCATTCAGTGCCTAATACTTGTGTTTCCAGGTAATTTCTTTTTTTTTTTTTAATTTATTTATTTATTTATTTTTTAATTTAACTTTACAATACTCTATTGGGTTNTGAAGAGTTGACTCACTGGAAAAGACTCTGATGCTGGGAGGGATTGGGGGCAGGAGGAGAAGGGAACGATCGAGGATGAGATAGCTGGATGGCATCACTGACTCTATGGACATGAGTCTGAGTGAACTCCGAGAGATTGTGATGAACAAGGAGGCCTGGCCTGCTGCAGTTCAAGGGGTCACAAAGAGTCGGACACGACTAAGCGACTGAACTGAACTTTATCCTCCTGGATACCTCTGTATCCTTCTTCCTTTTTCGCTCTTCTCTTCTCTGTGTACTTCCATGAACATCAATGTGGGATTCAGACTGTGAAGAGCACATGGAGAAGTGATTCCTGGTTAGCTTGCTCTCTTCCCATTTGATTCCCCCTCTTCCCCTCCTGGTCACCTCTATCTCCCTTCTCCCTCTTCTCTTCTCCATGTTTCTCTGTGTACCTCTTCAGGTTTCCTTCATGTGTGGAGAAACCTTTCATCATTAACCTAAATGTTTTACCATTGGTGCTGTATAGATGGAGAAGTCTTGAGGTTTCAGTTAGAATAAACTGAAAACCAGATGTGGGAGGCTTAAATCCAAAACCTGAGAACATCAGAGAATTTCTGACCCCAGGGAACATTAATTGATAGGAATTCATCAAACACCTCCAATCCTACATGGCCAACACGTTCCAGAGAGAGATATGCCATAAAAATTCTCCAGCAACACAACTACATGGCCTTGAGCTTCTATATACAGGCTGCCCAAAGTCACACAAAATCAAGTAACATCTCAAAACTCACTACTGGACACTTCATTGCACCCCAGAAATAAGAAATACAGCTTCACCCACCANTCTCCAGCAACACAACTACATGGCCTTGAGCTTCTATATACAGGCTGCCCAAAGTCACACAAAATCAAGTAACATCTCAAAACTCACTACTGGACACTTCATTGCACCCCAGAAATAAGAAATACAGCTTCACCCACCAGAACACTGACACAAGTTTCCCTAACTAAGAAACTTTGCCAAGCCACCAATACAACACACCCACAGTGAGGAAACTCCATAATAAATAGAACTCCAAAAACTGCCAGAATACAGAAAGGACACTGCAAACACAGCAATAGAAACAAGATAAAGAGAAAGAGGAACACCGAGCAGATAAAGGAAATGGATAAATGCTCACCAATCAAAACAAAAGAGAAAGAGAGAATCTACCTGATAAACAGTTCTGAATAATGATAGTGAAAATGATTCAAAATCTTGAAAACAAAATGGAATAACAAATAAATAGCCTGGAGACAAGGATTGAGAAGATGCAAGAAAGGTTTAAGTACCTAGAAAAATTAAAAAGTACCTAGAATAAATAAAAAAGAATCAACATATAATGGATATTGCCATAAATGAGATAAAAAGCATTCTGGAGGAAACAAACAGTAGAATAACAGAGGCAGAATATAGGATAAGCAACGTAGAAGATAGAATGGTAGAAACAAATGAATCAGAAAATAATTTAAAAAAAGGAAAACAAACTAAAAGAAATGAAGAAAATCTCAGAGACCTCTGGGACAATGACAAACACCCCAACATTCAAATCATGGGAATCCTAGAAGAAGACAAAAAAAAAAAAAAAAAAGGCCATGAAGGAATACTTGAGATAAGATTTGAAAACTTCCCTAAAAAGGGGAAGGAA
>SJYV01035439.1:0-10060 GCA_006410875.1 Neotragus pygmaeus
CAGTGGGCTTGGCCATGTTGCATCCAATGTAAACAATAATTATCCAAGAACAATGATATGTGTCACCTACAGTCCAGAAACCGGCCAGTTAGTCAACTAGTCAACAATAGACTTACTTTTTTTCCCCACTCAGAAATGAGAAGAAAAACACATACTACATTTTGGAAAATGAAAGTGAAGTCGCTCAATCGTGTCCGACTCTGGGACCCCATGGACTGTAGCCTATCAGGCTCCTTGTCTATGGGATTTTCCAGGCAAGAGTGCTGGAGTGGACTGCCATTTCCTTCTCCAGGGGATCTTCCCAACATTTTGGAACCTCCTACCAATCTACCTTGCATATATTTCTTATTAGGAGAAAACTACACTTAAAAATTAGGAAAATACAGGAATATAAGGAAATGCAAAATTTTATTTTATGTGAGTGGCTGAAAATGGGTTCATGGCATGACTGTGGGTGCTTTCATGATTGGGAATTTGTGTTATTTCTCAAAGAAAAGGTAAGAGCCTCTCCCCAGATCTGTCCAGGAGGGGAACAAGAAGCCCACTCATGATGCCAATGATGTTTGATCTAGGTGATGGGTGCTTTTGCTTCTCAAGCTAAAGAGGACCAGAAATGTGATTCTTAGGACAGCTTTTAATGATAACTTAGGGTTTTCCCTGGTATCTCAGCTGGTAAAGTATCCACCTACAATGCAGGAGACCCTGGTTCAATCCCTGAGCAGGGAAGATACTCTGAAAAAGGGATGGGCTACTCACTCCGGTATTCTTGAGAGACCCTGGTTCGATTCCTGGGTTCGGAAGACCCACTGGAGAAGGGGTAGACTACCCACGCCGGTATTCTTGAGATTCCCTAATGGCTCAGTAGGTAAAGAATCCACCTGCAATGCAGGAGACCTAGGTTCGAACCCTGGGTTGGGAAGATCTTCTGGAACCCCTCTCCAGTGTTCTTGCTTGGAGAATCCCACAGACAGAGGAGCCTGGTGGACTAGGGTCCATGGGGTCACAAACAGTCAATCAATAGTGCATACACACGTCAATGCCAGCCTCCCAGTGTATCCCTCCCCCCTCCTTTGGTACCCATACATTTGTTCTCTATGTCTGCGTCTCTATTTCTACTTTGTAAGTGAATATTTGTTTTGGTCATAGACACTGTGAGTTGCAACCCAATTCTGACGGTGTTTTTCCTGCAGAAAAGATGAATGAAGAGCTCTTAACCATCAACACTAGATTTTTACAAGATGTCACAGGAAGCTCTGTTTTTGACTCAATGACAAGCCTTTAGCAAATGGTAATGGCTCCTAAGCTCTAAGGCTACCAGAATTTGAGTTTGTGCAAAACAAAACACAAATGTGTATTTCACAGGCCCCCTTGCCTTACCACACACCTCGGGTTAAAGTGGACCCGGCAATGCTTATCCTACAGGTCTCTGAATCTCCACCTTCATGTTCACTTACAACCTGCAACCTTCAACAATCAATAGTATGTTTGTTTTCATATGTTTCTGCCATAGAATTGAAACAACTGTTTATCCTCTCTGAAGTCAAGTACCTGTGACTTTATGTCAGGAGAAAGCAGCTAATTCAAGCAGGACAAAGGCACTGTTTCCACATCAAGGTATTAAGAAGGGAGAGTCATAGACTAATAGCAGAACCTTGGGAGGTGCAAAAATTCATTCGTCATTTGGAGAAGTCTTAATTGACGGGTCTGCCAACACTGAGACTTCTTTGAAGGTCATAAACAACAAGAAAATATTCTAGAAAGCAATAATCCATCAGCTTCCTAATGTAACACAAAAGTGTCCCGACTGAAGTGGCATGTCATCAAAAATCATTTCTAATTATTTTAAGTAATATTTAGATCAATTCATCGTAATCTCATTAGCTTTCATGTTTATGTCTGAATTAGATTACTTTCATGTTTGTTTAAGCTCTTTTGCTTTTTAAAGCGTCTCTTTCAAAGACAAATTGAGCCTGGTTAAAATAGTCAGTGGCTTCTAGGGTTCACCCTTTGCAGTCCCCAGCCAGGACTTCCTGCTTCTTTCTAGAGGAGGAGCTGTCCCCACAAGTGGCTGAGGCCCACAGGAGCCTCTGCTCAAGCCCCAGCCCCTTAAATGAAGACACCTCCCATAAAGATAAAGGGAGTGTGACTACAAGTCCCGTGACTGCTGAGAGGACTTTGTCTAAAGGTCTTTCATTTGCGGAATGATAGAATATCCATTTCAACTTAAGCGCTCACCCTCAAATGTTCCTACTGTGCAGAAACATGCTCAGATGTTAAAGAATCTGCCTGAAATGCAGACCAGGTTCCAACCCTGGGCTGGGAAGATCCCCTGGAGAAGGGAATGGCTACCCACTCCAGTATTCTTGCCTGGAGAATTCGATGGAAAAAGGAACTTGCAGGCTACAGTACATGGGGTGGCAAAGAGTTGGACACGACTGAGCAACTAACACTTTCACTTTTTTTTCCACTTTCACATGCAATTAAAATTTAAATGGTGAGAGTGTGGACAGTATAACTTAACACTAGTGCTTTAAAGAATAAGGATTTTTAGGAATGTGCTATTATGTCCAGCTCATTTTCTGCTATTTTACATTTTTTCAAATTTATTTACAAATTAAAAATACCTCCAAGTTAGACTTGAACATTAACTGAATTTCTATTATAAAGGCATCCTAAAATCACACAGGCCATTCATGTCAATGTATGGCAAAACCAATAGAGTATTGTAAAGTAAAATAAAGTAAAAATTAAAATTAAAAAAAAATCACACAGAGATAATAATGTATTCATCATCATCTTATTTTCTTTTTTATTTTACTTTGAACAGATTTTCAGTTGTATTGCGAACAGAATGAGTGGGTTGGCATTAGGGATTATACAACAACTGAACGATGGTGAACAAAATAAATAGAAGAGTTGTCAAATCTTAACTGCAGAAGTTGGCGATACACCCCAGTCTACACTGGAGTTGAGGATGGGGAAAGAGCATGAACGTGCTGTACTGTAGGAAGCTTCTTTATGTTGCCACTAAGAATGTGTTGGGGGGGGGGCTGGGGTTGTTTTGATTTTTGTTGTTTGTGTGTCTTTGGAAAGCTGACCAGAGCTGAGAATTCCCCGGCAGGATAAACAAGCGCTGTCCTCTGGGGGCCCCTCGTGCCTGCAGTTGCTTGGGCGTGGTGGTGCCCTGCCCACCCCCCAGAGCAGGCTCAGGCCAACAGCGCAGCTGAGCAGGAGGCTGTCGGGGGCCCCGGCAGCGGCCACCAGCAAGGCCCGGGCCTGGCGCCTCTCCTGCTCTGCCCCAGGAGCTGCAGGTGGTGGAGGCCTGGTTTCTGGGTCTACAAAGAGCTCCTGAAGCTGAAGTGGACACTGGCCTTGGCGTGGGCCCTCCTGTCTACTGGAGTTAGGTCTCTCCTGAATAAAGTGCCGCTTTATTGCATGGGCCCCACCCTGGGGCCGAGGTGGTTTCACCCTGAGGTCAGAGGCAGAGTCAGGGATCTCGGGGTACAGGCAGATCCCCTCAGCGCCAGCACCTTTCTCTCGCTGTCCTGTCCTTCACCGCTTGCTCAGATGGCCATTCCATGTCCACCAGTAATTGACATGGTTTCAGTTATAACGACAGCACACTCCTTGAGTTTCCACCCGGGTGAACAAAAGGCAGAATTCAATATGACTGATACTGAGGCCAAATGTATTAGGATGGTCCTTTAGAACAACTCTGCGGTGTCTTATTCCCAGGCTCACCGTGGACAATTTAAGAGACTACAACTACTTGTCCTCACAGTGTGTGCTCTTGGTTCATTTTTGTTTCCTTTAAAGAGTGCATTTTCTTTTACGACATGTAGCTCTTTGACTGGCTTCCATTTTGAAAGGTAAGCAACATAAATCACTAGCCAACTCTTCAAGGAAAGATGCGTTCCTATCTAAAAATGCATATCCCATATTTCCAGTCTCTTAAAATAAAAAAAAAAATCTTCCAAGGGAAATTACCCTGCGTAGAGCAATTTCATGTCATGTAACTATGCGGGGACATGATGCTTTGGGAATCAGACCAATTTTTGGGATGTCTTTCTCACTGGAAGTGGAGAGGATGCCATCTCAGCGCCAGGGTCCTTCCAGGTGGCGTCCGGAGGGGCAGAGACAGGACAGCAAAGGGAGCCAGGGCCCAGCGTGTCCGTCCGCATCGCCATTCGGAGCGCTTGTCACCTCGAGGAGCTGACGGCCCTGCCCTGGGGCTCTGGGAGCAGCGGCTGCATTTCATAATGGTGCTAATCTCCTCTCCACCCGTCACTGCTACCGATTATGACTTTTTGAGGTGAAGAGACCTTGGGTTTTGCCTCAAGCTGGTCATTAAGTGTTGCTAACGATAGCTTTCCTGAGGAAATTGAAAATAACAGGATGGGATTTCGTATAAATACAATATGTCAGAAGCTGGCCCCACCAAGCGTCATCGTTGAGATGGCATAACCTGTATTGCAGGAGAAGTTTCGCCCTATTTTCAAACAGAGTAGAAAGGACCGATGTCCAGACACATGCTTCCCCCTGCCGCTCTTGATCAAGGGCCCTCTAGCGAGGAAGGCGACCGCGGCTGGTGCTGGTCTGGGGCCCGTGCTGCCTGATGAAGCTGTACCTTCTCTCCTTTGCTCAGGCCACGTGTCAGGATTCGAGGCCTTCTGTCCGGAATTCAGCCCCTTCCCATGGAGGCTCAGGCTCAATTAGCAAGTGGGTAAAAATGAGAAAGGTGGCACTTCCCAGGTGGCATAGTGGTAAAGAACCCGCTGCCAATTCAGGGCACTTAAGAGATGCAGATTCAACCCCTGGGTCAGGAAGATCCCCTGGAAGAGGGCACAGCCAACCCTCTAGTATTCTTGCTGGAGAATCCAATGGACAGAGGCGCCTGACGGCACAGTCCACGGGCTTGCAAAGAGTCAGACACTACTGAAGTGGCTTACACAAGAATGAGAAATAGAGGGGGGAAAAGAATGAGAAACAGAGATTGGGGAGAGGCGGTGTTCAAAATAAATCCTCTGGGATTCTGGTTGAGCACCCCTGCTTCTGAGTAGAAGACTACAGGTGCTTTCTTTAAGAATTATGATTTAAAAAGAATCTGTATAGGCAGGGAAAAACATTATCTTGAGCCTCTTTTCATTCTTTCTTTAAAAATTTTGAAGAAATTTATTTTTCTTTCTTTTAAAATTTTGTTGGAGTATAGTTGATTTATAATAAAGTGTTAGTTTCAGGTGTACAACAAAGTAATTCAGCTGTATATATACATATATTCACCCTAAGCCTTATTTTGGTCTTCACTGGGGGGCTCAGACAATAAAGAATCCACCTATGATGTGGGAAACCTGGGTTCGAGCCCTGGGTCGGGAAGATCCCCTGGAGGAGGGCATACAACCCACTCCAGTATTCTCGCCTGGAGAATCCCCATGGACAGAGGAGCCTGGTGGGCTATAGTCCATGTGGTCACAAAGAGTCGGACACGACTGAGTGACTAAGCACAGGCCTTGTTTTAGCTATCACTCTCTCACAAAACCTCATGTGATGCTCAAACAAGGCAGAGACGTCCAGGAACCAGGCGACATGCAGTTCTGGGAGGGGGAGCTGAGGATCTCAATGATAGCCCCTTGCTTACTTGCAAGAGTTTCCATCATTTGAGGCCTCATCTTTCACTAGAATGCACAATGATCTGTAGCAACACGTGTACACAGAGGACATTTGTGACCTTGTGCAGGTCACACAGGCTCTCTGAGTATCAGTTTCCTGATTATCAACATGGAAAATGAGTCTGAGTATCAGTTTCCTGATTATCAATATGTAAAACTAGGAAATTACAGTTCCTTTACAAGGATCTGCTTGTAAAGTCAAATGTGTGTGTGTGTGTGTGTGTGTGTGTGTGTGTGTGTCACTCAGTTGTGTTCAGCTCTTTGTGAACCCCATGGATTGCAGCCCGCCAGGCTCCTCTGTCCATGAAATTCTCCAGGCAAGAATATTGGAGTGGATGGCTATTCCCTTCTTCAGGGGATCTTCCCGACCCAAGGATATAACCCAGGTCTCCCGCACTGCAGGCAGATTTTTTACCATCTGAGCCCCCAGGGAAGCCCTGAAGTATTAACTGTAAAAAAAAAACCCTAGCCTAGTGCTCAGCTCGTGGTAACCCACCCAGTTAGGTTAGTTAAACAGGATTCAGTCCATTCCAGTTTCGTTAAACTATTTGAAGTATTAAGGTAGAATTTGTTCATTCATTTAAACATTTTTAAATTTTAACAAGTGTGCTTGCTCTTTTGAGGTCTAAGTTTAAACAAGCTGGTGTCCCGTGACTCCATGCATTTCTAAGCATGAAGCAGCCCCCGTCACACCCTGACCCCAGTCTCCAAGGTGTGGAGAGAGTCAGCATGTTTAGGCCACTCCCTCACTCCGCCTTTGAGGGCACATCTGGTTTACCTGCCTCTGCAACAGCAGCTTCAGGTCAGGGCCACCCTGCCCCTGGAGGAGTGCTCCCTGCTTCCTGACAGTTCCCTCTCGTTTCATTTACTTATCTGTGTTTACAACAGCACTGCCTTTGTGATTGGGAATATTGAAAGCATTGGTGAAGCTTGTATATTTACTTTCCAAAGAGGTATTTTGTAAATTGAATCAACTGACTGCGTCATCCCAACCATGAACCACCTCAGAGTCCCATCTTTCTAACAGAGTTAGCTTCTACTGAGCTAATCTGCCTCTGTCTGGAGCCTCAAATAAGTGTGGCCTTATTTGAAAATGCAATCAAGTTAAGATGAAGTCATGTTAGATTGGAAAAACTGAAAGTGAAAATGAGGTCACTCAGTCCTGTCTGACTCTGTGCAACCCCATGGACCATAGCTCACATAGCTCCTCTAACCGTGGGATTCTCCAGGCCAGAATGCTGGTGTAGGTTTCCATTCTTGCCTTCTCCAGGGGATCTTCCTGACCCAGGGATCAAACCTGAGTCTCCCACACTGCAGGAAGATTCTTTACTGTCTCAGCCACCAAGGTCAGCCATAAATTTGATGGTGGTGTCCTAGGGAAGAGGAGACGACCCAGAGAGATAATCCCAGAGACACAGAGGGGTGACAGGTCATGCAAAGACAGATGTAGAGACGGGTAAGATGCAGCCACAAGCCTGGGATGCCCCAGAGCCTGCAGAGGCCAGACGAGATGCTTCCTTAGACCCTTTGGGGGGACTGTGGTCCTGCTGATACCTTGATGACAGGCTTCTGGCCTCCAGACTGTGAAATGATAACAACTTTCTGTTACTTTCAGCTGTTCTGTTTGCATCCAGGAACTAATACTGCCTCCAACTTCCATTCCCTACTGCAGAGTCCTGCGACCTGAGGGGATGGGTTTTATCCGGCAGTTATAATTCCTGTGTGTAAGCCCCTCTCTGTCACCCTCCCATAGTAGCATCAACATTTCTCAGCCTCAAACTACACGAATAAAAAAGAGCAATTAGAAAATGGGTATATTAATGTAACACTCTACTAATAAATACATAGTCCTCTATGGATAGATGCATTTATATGTGCTATATGGTAATGCAAACTCTCTGAAAATCATTTTTATGTTAAAAGAGATGGCAAAACATCTTTGATGATTTCTGCAAGTAATTCAATAAGCATTTAATTTTCACCTTTTTTTGCTACTTTTGAAATCTGTTTCATGTGAATTTGATATCAAAGTATTTTTAAAGTTAAAAAAAAAACAAGGTTGCTATTAGAAAAGACGTGAGAAATGCCGGCTAAAAGTACGATTACAAGTTGATTTTTAATTTGGAGGGGGCACTATCTTCACTCTGTCTCTGGGCTGAAGCTTTCTGTCTTCCCAAAATTCATATGTTGAAACCCAACCTTCGCGTGATGGTGTTTGGAAGTGGGGCCATTAGGACGTGATTAGAACTATGAGGATGGAGCTATCATGATGGTACTGGTGCCCCAGAGACCCCAGGGCGCTCCCTTGCCCCCGGCCCCTAAGAGCAAATGACGAGAAGACAGCCGTCCATGAACCAGAAGCGGCTTTCTCACCAGACACTTAACCTGCCAGCTCCTTGATCTTAGACTTTCCATTTCCCAAAGTGTGAGAAATAAAAGTTCTGCTGTTTGTAAGCTAGGGGATTCTAGGGCATTCTGTTATAGCGGCTCAAATGGACTTGGATGGTCGGTAAATCAAGCTCAAAGGTGAAAATGGAAACTTGGTGAAGAGCTCTGCGTCATCCACTCGGGCCAGATGGAGGGCCACGTGCCCTGCGGTGCCTCCATCCTGACGCCCGCGTGAGCCCACACGGGGGGGCCCGGCCGGGCAGGGGCGCAGCGGAGGCAGGCGCTGGAGGCGGGCGAGAACCGGGGCTTGTTTGGCAACACGCCTCTCCTCCCGTGTCTCTGGCTCCTGTCAGTGCGCGTCCCTCCCTTCCCAGGTCTTTCCCCCAGGCCTCCTGACTTTGACTCACCTGAGTCCGCCCTGTCCACCTCCCTTCCTAGCTCCAGCTGAGGACAGAGGCTTCATGGGCAAGCTTAGGGACCGGACAGTGGGGCAGCCCTGTTGGAACCAGGCCAGGCCAGCTTCTGAGAAAGCCCGCAAGCTCTCCCACGCAAACGGTGCAAGAGCCCCACTGTGGCGAACACTCGTGGTTCAGAGGGGAATTTCGCCCCTTTTTCTGTGATCCTTGTATGTAAACAATAAATGAACAAGAAAATAGTTTTTAAAAGCACTATTTCCTCATCTCAACAATGTATTGATTTTGTGCTTTCTCTTTCAGCCTGAGACCACACATATGCAGAAACACTGCGAAAGTGTAATCAGAGTACATACATTTCTGCATTCTGCGTTTTTTTACTTAACAGGAGCATTGTTCTCTAGGGCTATGTAATTTTGTACACATATTTTTAAATGACTGTAATATTTCTTCCAATGAATGTATTGGAATTCATCCTTTTCTCTATTCATAGACATTTAAATAGCTTTTCTTCAAATACTTAATAAGCTTGCTTCATACAGTCCTTTTGTGTCTAGACTATGAAAAACTAAGTATACACCTTTAAAACTGATTTGGAATGCAACGATTTACAGTTTCTGTTATTTGTTCTAGTGAAAATAGGGCAAGGCACACATTCACACCAGTGAGGATGATGCGTCTGTTGGTATGTGGTAGATCTCTTCCTGAGCACACAGCCCTCAGAGTGAGGTTTCTAAAGTTAAGGAGTCCAGCCCTGCTTTTGTCTTCTCAAGCGCTGTTTCAGGGTCTGCAAGTCTTCCCCATCAATATTCAGAAACAATGGGGTGCACAGTGAGTGGTCTTTCTGTGCTTTTAAAATACTTCTTTCCTAGGAAAATATGAAGTTAATTATCGCACAAGTAAAACATAGCTTAAATAATAACACTCAGTTTCTTTGACATCGTGCCATGCCATATCCATCCTACGTTCTGTGAGTAAGAAATAGCATCTCAGAGAAATTAGTGAGAGTCTCAAATTCCTGTAGCTTCTTGGTGATAGAACAGAATTATCCTAAGTCCCTGTTGGTGATGGTATGGAACTCACACTGCAGTTTCCTGAACCAGGGGACACATTCTGGAGGGTCCATGCATGTCTGAAACAGCTCCTGCTGCTGGAATGGGACCAGACAAGCTGCTTTCCCAAAGATCCAGTCATTCACTGATAATACATTGTTTACTAGAGCAAAGCACTTCATTTTTTTCTCTTATCAAATAGAACCCATTCAGTTATTCATGTAGCAAATACGTAGCACCTACAAGGTGCTGGGTATAGTTCTGGGAACAAAAGATGCAGAGCCAATTCAACCATCCAAGGCTCTGTTTTCAGGAGCTTCATCAAGGGAGGAGACAGGATGATAAGCAAGCATACGGTTGAAAGGAAGGAAGAGGAGAAGAAAGAAAAGAAGGAAGGAAAGAAGGAGAGAGGGAGGGAAAAAGAAGGGAGAAATCAAAGAAAGGGGGAAGGAAAGAAGCAAGAGAAATAAAGGAAGGAGGAAGGAAGGAACCAGCAAAGTCAAAGCCATGCCAGGCAGTGATGCAAGTCTGGAAAAGATTG